>KE598567.1:368383-417235 GCA_000444155.1 Cladonia macilenta KoLRI003786
GGGAGGGGGGGGGAGGTACAGAGGGGGGATTGGGTTATGAGAGAGGTGAGGTGAGGTGAGGAAGGGGAGGGGATGGGGGGGAAGATGTGGATGTTGGAGGAAGATTGCCATGCATTGGAGAGGGATGCTATGCATGTGCTTGATTGATTAAGATATTTGTCCTGCTGGGACTGAGTACATGCGACTAGTCGACTGCTCCTTGGAGCCGCTCACGGAAAAATCTATAAGAAACGCCTAAGGAAAATGAAGATGATGAGGACGCTCCACATGCCATGGTACAACAACGGTTCAAGAGATCTAATTACAATAGGATGATGCATGCTAGTATTTTAGACAGAAGTGGCCCAGATCCGTGCTGTTCAACATTATTCTGGCCGCCTCGTGAAAATTAGCGGGCAGTGATCCTGTGCCGCAAAACCACGTACGTTAGTGCTGATTCCTCAATACCAAAAATATAAAACACTGAAACAACCACAACTCACCTGTGGGAAAATAGTAGCGAAGACCTCAATATCCTCGCTCTTCGGCGTAGCAATATGCTTCCAATCCAGCATCATGCTCGCCTTTCCAATCATGCCTATCAAGTTCATCTGCGCATACGTCTGTCCTAAACAGTAATGCGGACCGGTGCCAAACACCAACCAGTTCTTCGTCTTGGTTTCCGCATCCCCTGTGTACCAGCGCTCGGGGTCGTATGTGTCGGGATTGGGATAGGCTTCTGGGTCGTGGAGGGCTGGCCAGCAGGAGGGTATTACCATGGCACCTTTGGGCGCGGTGTATGTGTCTGTGACGGGGAATGGCTTCTTTACGACGTAAGGGACCATGATGACTGGTGGGCGGTAGCGGAGGGTCTCTTTCACTACGGCGCGGGTGTAGGGCAGGTTCTCGAGGAGATCCATGCTGAAACGGACATTCCTATCGCCGTTGCGGGCAGCCAGGTTTTCAGCTCGTACGCGGTCGAGGATCTCGGGCCTGTCGGCCATGAGTTGGTAGAGCCATGTGCATGCGCTGCTGGTGGCGTCTTGGGATGCGAAGAGGAATGTGAAGATTGTTTGGGAGATTTCATACTCAGTGAAGTCGCGGATAAGTGGATTTGGTTTCTCGGAGGCATCGACAGGCAGTCCTTTTGCGACCTTCTCATTCCATCTGGCTGAGTCGAGCATGGATTTCACCCAGGCGTCCATAATGCAGGTTATATCGCCACCGGCGGCCATGCGGGCTTTACTCTTCGCGGCGCACTTGCTGAACTCCACCAGAACCATATCCGCGGCTTTCTTGCCATACCAAGTCTTTGTGAAAGGAATAATGAACGGGAAATTGACTAGTTCAAGGGCTGCGGTTATCATGTAGTAGTCGTCCGCAATCTTCTTCACTGCCGCTTCGGTCATGTAATGGCCCACGAACGTCCTAAGGGACACCGCACACATGAGTTCTCGGAACATATACATGAACGGGACTCCTTTCTCTTGGTCGCCTTGTCTTGATTGTTCGAGGAACTTTTCGAAATATTTGTCATATTCCTCCTCTTGCCATGGCAGATACATATCCAACGCCTGGCGAGTGAACAGGCCATTGAGTCCCTTACGGTAATCGACGTGAGCMCTTCCATCCAAAAACACCCAATTCGTCGGACGAAGCAACTTGTATGCAACATCCACCACGCACGGCTTGACAAAGCCAGGGGAATTGAAGACTTTGCGAGCCATATCTCTCGACGAAGCAATAACCACGAACCTAGCCATTGCTATTAGCCAACACCTCCAACCTCATCAATTGAATGCCCTCCATACTTATGAAACACCGAAACACAGCTCAACTCCCCACTCGCCCACTTCGCTTTATACTCATCCATCTTAGGATTCACCGACGACAAAAAAGGTCCAATAAACGGCATTTTCCACGCCGGCCCAACAATCGAGCCCTTATTCCAGACATACATAACTTATTCCCGCATCAGCAATCCCCAATCCGCAGCAGCCATTGGCTTCATGCAATAGTAACTCACACTGATCATACGCAACCAGCACCAGCAGGAACGATATCAACACATTAAGCCCGCTCATGCCATTATACACTTTCGCAAGCCACCCTCCCTCTGTTGCAATCCTCAGACTCAGATTCGCATCAGCGAGCGGCGACGCAAAACTCCCGTTCACAAGCGACGCCATGTTGTGGTTGTGGTTGAGTGTTGCCGCAGGGCACGTCTTGAAGAAACCTAAACAAAGCCGCCCCTTCAATTCTTGCACTAGCCACACCACACACCTCACGAATTAGTCTTAACGCAAAGAAGAAGAGCAGCCGTATATTATGACATCAACGACGTCAACTCCCTTCGCCACCTCACCACATATCAATTGAGTGGTGGTGTAATTGAGTAAGTTGTTAATGAATGGCCTAGGTACCGATCTTCTCCCGCCCAAAAAATCGCACCATATAATTTTATTTAGTCTAAGGGGGGACCGCCGGAAATTTCCTTCGCCGAGAGCTCACACCACTCATAGGGCGGGGACGTCACTGCATGGACCCTAAAGCTAGTCTTGAAAGGGTGGGTGTATGGAGATAAGCGAGGGATTATCTCCATTGTTCGTTTTGAGGACTCTTGTAGCGTCTACACACGTTGAGGAGTGACCAAAGATTGCGAGAGCAATCCAGCTTCAGAAAGGCGTATACTCGGGATGTAGGTTGATATCACCAATACCAGAATATTTTCACCGTCTAACTCATTCACTGTCGTCCATCATCTCAACATTCTCTCTCTCTTCTCCATCTCCTTCCTCATCCCCTCCAGCAGTATCTTCTCCCCCCTCCTCTCCCAATCCCTCCTTAACCTTCTTCTCCCTCCACCTAATCAACAACCTTTCCATCTGCCCCACAGCCAACACCAGCGTCTCCAACTTCACACCTACCCTCTCCGCCACTTTCTCATAAAACACTTTCGCTTCACCATCCAGATCTTCAACCCGTCTAAACCTTCTATAGAAACTTCCAATCCGTCGTACAGGTTCTTCGTTCTCTTTCGAGATGACATTGCGTAGTTTCATGCTTCCTACTACTGCATCAAGCGTCTTTTCCACAGCTTCCTGCTCTTTGGCAAATTGCTCTTGGTATGAGTATGAGGCTGGCTCGGAACCGTCTAAGCGCCCTGTGGGGAACATGTCTAGGAGATCTTTCGGTAACTTTTGCTCAACGCGGTCTGTGTCKATGAAGGTGCGTTCGTAGAAATCCATGTATTCGTCTAAATGCTCACCAGACATTTTCATGATGTCAACTTCTGTAACGTTGATTTCGGTCCCACGTTGGAGGTGGTTCTCGTCGGAATTTAACGTATTGTAGGTATTCTGGGCCTGCACCCAACTGGGCCAGTTGATTGATAGGGCTGCTGGGTCGGCGAGAGAAGGTACGTGTCGAGGTAGGCTGTCGAAGGGATGATACAATTTCGTGGCTATTGTTAGGAGGCTGATGAGTTGGAGCTCAGGTAGAGAGGAAGTACGTTGGCGAGAGCCCGGCGATGGAAAGTCGAAGGAGATTGAGAGAAGGTCAGCAAGGTGGAGCGTTATAGGGTGAAGTGTGACTGCAGCTCTATTAGGCGAAGTTTTGATTTAACTGTGTGAGAGGAGTCCTTCGTGAGGCTTACTAGGGACAGCAAGGTCTCTTATGTGCTTATAAAGTAAGAGAGGTGTGTTGACAGGTGGAAGTACGAGCTCGAAATGGTGTCTATAAAAGAGCGAGAGGTTATGTATAGCTTTGCGGAGGCGGTCTGGCTCAAGAGGAGACTTTCATGGTGTCAGTCGAGTCAAATATTGAACACGAGTGTAGCAGTCGTACCGTAGTGTCAAGAGCTTTCAAGTATTCTGCTGGCAGCTTCTGCTTAATCGCTGCTGGCACAAATCGTACAGCTCTGATGAAGGGTATATCCTCACGGACAGCCCAGCTAGATACACTCCACGTAAGCAGAAATCATTAGAACGATGATCTTCTTCTCACATACCGATGTAAGTCTCCTATACTGATGGGCGATCTCAATAGCACCATCCCAAGGTAGCAAAGCCCAAGTGTCTCAATCAGAGTCGGCATGGCCTTCCCTTCAACCTTGTATTTTCTTCCAACTTCTTCGCCATTACTTTCTATTTCCGTTTCGGTCTGTGGCTGCGAGCTGAAAATAGCTTCATCATTTGATACCGCAACGGTTTTTCCTTTTAACAATTGAAGGCGTAGCGCCCAGAGATCCTTCACAACGCTTTCCAATTCTGCTGGTAGGCCAATGGTGTTGATCAGAGCATAACATTGTTTCCATAAGATGAGCTGGTGGGCTTGGAGATAGAGCTCAACAGCAGAGTGGCCACGAGAGACTTGTGATTGTCAGGATACGAAGCGTATGAGGATGCGCGGGCGGTACTTTGTGAGACCTTCTCCTGGGTCTCCTTCCTGATGCGCGTCTTTCGGCCTTGAGTACCGAAGTCGTCTTCATCTCGCTGGGTTTGAGTCCCCTGGTATTTATGGTTAGCTACGGTATACGTGCATGTGAGACCCAGGGCATAAGAACCTCTTGCCTGTGACCTCCGGCCTTGCAATAGGTCAGGCCATCTTCTTCGTAGTACAGTTTTGATTTACAATTCCCTTGGCCGCAAACAGGACCCTTCCAATAGTCTAGCTTCCCGGACATAGTGTCGCCGACACATTCTACAGATTTCGTCCGACATGTGTGTAGTGAAGGATAAATTGTGAATTGTAATATCGTTACGGGTGTTTGGGCTAGGTTCTTACAAGCCGCGCTACATACATATCACATCCAGAACCTTGTTTTAGTGTCAACGGTAGAGCAAGATGAACGAGATGGCGTTTGATGCACCAGTCTTTACTAATTTTCCTACATTGGTATCATCCTTGTAATCGTTGCATGCAATATCCATCGCCTCATACATGTAGAAGGTATATGCCGAAACCAAAGATACCTTTTGGGGCAGACTCATGACGAAGTGTAGCAAGATGAGCTGGGCTGCCAGCTTTGATCGCCCCTCAAAATTGCACCTAGCAAACAACGATTTCCCCAGATTCGCCCCAACGCTTATACCAGTCGAGTTCGATGATTTCTAGCCCTTGGCAGGAGCCTCTTTGGCTTCAATTGCCACCTCTTCACCCATGGAAGTGAGAACGATAACATCTGAATACATCAGCCTTGATTCACCTGATCTAATCTGAGTATAACTCACTGGTATCCTTTTCCTCAGTCTTGAATAGCTTTTCGATCTTCTCACCAACTTCTCCCTCAGGAACCTTGACATCATCCTTGGTCTCGCCGTCATCGGCCATTAGGGAAAGGAAGCCATCGTCAGAGACGTCGAGCTAGAATGATCACTTTAGCAAAAGCTCCTGCGACATCTTCACTGCATGACTCACAAGTTGGTACTCCTTGCGGGTTACGTTGGGAACATCCATGTTGTGGGTGGAGGGACAAAGATCTTCGAGTTTCTTGCCAGTGAAAATATCGATGGCAACTAGATGGACCTTTGCATGACCGTGTTTACCAGTCTTTGAGGTGCTCATCTCAACGATCTTGCAGGGGCGGCTCTTAATAACCACGAACCCGTTCTTGCGTAGCGCAGAGCACTGCATAGGGTAGGTGGTAGAAGCGCCGGCATCGGCGCTCTCAAAAGTGTGCTCATGCTGTTTGTCATGAACGTTAGCCATTTGTACAAAGAAAGCTATGCAGAGTTGTGCGCCGTGATTGCGGGGCCAAGGTGTGGGGATTTGGAGTCACATACTTGAGCGTCGTCCGCCATAGTTGATTATAAGGAGGGTAAACTAGATGGCCGAGCGACTAAAAGTGAAGCAGTGTGCGAGGCGGGGGAAGTAGTTGAAAATTGTAGAATTAAAGAGTTGGAGTCGAGCAAGAAGTCGAGAAAAGTAGGTAAAGTGCGATTTTGGCGGGGCCTTGGGCACGCTAGTCTCCACCGCCCAATCAGGTTAACCATAATGTAGGTGAATCAATTTCTCACTCAGCGCCACCAGCACCACTCACGGGCTCCTTTTAAAACAATGAGTTGCTTGAGTTGGTGAGCGATCTGCTACCCGGGTCTTTCTTGATGACTATATCGCAATGTAAACTACAGATAGTCGCTCTTCTGCTTTGATATGGGCTCGCTAGCCATGGTTTGGTGGCGGACTACGGCCCGCTACCAATTAAAGCGGAGGATCATCTTGACGACGTCAATCAGACAATCATTGTACGTTCGTTGTCAACAAGAAATACCGTGAGATTCTATATATATATACCTAGATCCCCTTGACTATATTACCAAGAAAGACTTTACTTGAAAGATCACTTCACCATGTTCGGGTTTGGTGGCAAGTCTTTTAACGCCGACACTGATATTCCTGATCTATCGGGCAAAGTCATCTTAGTAACTGGAGGTACGTAGAGAACATTAAGCGAGCGCCCACATATTAGTGGTGCTTCCACTGTTCTGGATCACCCGAGTGAGGGGCGGGTGTTGCCATGGTTGGTGTCGCTTCCTCATGCTGCATGCTGCATGTAACCCCACGCAGGGACGGCATCCGAATCCCGCGTATCTGTGGTCGTTAAGCCCAAACATGTGTATTTGTAACAAGCGAATACAATTTGGCACATCAAGTCAACCAGCGAGAGTGGAAGCGCCCCGCATGCACACTCCTCTCCTCTGTTGACCGTTCCATTGACGCGGTTTTCAGGTAATAATGGCTTGGGACTTGAGTCATGCCATCAACTATGCAAACACAACGCCCATGTTTACCTAGCTGCACGAAATCCGTCCAAAGCCGAGTCAGCCATTGCCGAAATCAAGAAGGGCAACCCCGAGGCCAACGTAACGTTCCTACAGTTGGATTTATCTTCCCTCGAGTCTGTCAAAAAGGCGGCAGATGAGTTCAACGCCCAATCGGACAGATTTGATGTTCTCATGAATAATGGTACGTTCAATTTTCGATCGGGTTCCTTCTTAGAACGGCCTGTTAGAGAACGCTCTCGACTCTATGTCATACCAAATTGTCAGGACTTCAAGGACTACTGATATAATGTTTCCATAAGTCCAACACTAACGACCAATTCCAGCGGGCGTAATGGCTATGCCCCCAGGCACAACCAAGGAAGGCTACGAAATCCAATTTGGTACCAACCACGTCGGTCACGCCCTCCTGACCAAGCTCCTCCTGCCAAAGCTGCTTAAGACCGCTGAGGAACCCTCCTCTGACGTCCGCATTGTCAACCTCAGCTCCTCTGGCCACGGCCTTCCGCCCAAAGGCGGTCTCGTCCTCGCCAAAGTAAAATCAGACATGGCATCGTACTCCACCTGGGTCCGCTACGGTCAATCCAAACTTGCAAACATTCTTTTCACCCGCGAACTCGCCCGACGATACCCATCCATTAAGAGTATGGCATGTCACCCTGGCGGCATCGACACAGGGCTCTCGCAGCCGTTTCAGGATCAGCATCCGTGGCTCGCAACCCTCATTGGGCCTGTAAAACTTCTTTTGACTAACGTGCAGGACGGGGCATTGACGCAACTGTTTCTGGCTACCAGCCCCAAAGTGAAGAGTGGACAGTATTACGTCCCTACTGCTAAGGAAGATGCGGGGTCGAAGTATTCACAAGATCCAAAGCTGGCGGGGGAGCTGTGGGATTGGACGGCGAAAGAGCTTGCAGAACATGGATATCACTAGCAGGGAAGTTCTTCAGCCCCAAGCATGGTGATTTGAACAGCGTGGCATTTGTCTATTTTAAGTTGTTCCACCAATCAGTGGAGTCTTGACAAAGTGCAGCACTTGTTGTCGTAGGCATACTGTTGGGCTATCTATGTGCTTGATAGAAATATTACAATCATCGTCATCCACTACTACTGCCTCGAGCCGTACCTAAGGTATGATTTTGAAGAAGGCGCCTCTTGCTCGATAAAGTTAGCCTCTAAATCTGCAGGAAGACTGCACTGCCACAGGGATCCCACGTCACCCCTCACAGCCTCGGAAGCGGTTAAAAATCACAAAATCCACGGGAAGTCGGGACATGTTTATAATTTGGGTCCTTTGTTCTCGGAACGCATGGCAAGCCTGGGATGCCCGTCCCATCTCCGCTCTCCGTTGGTACGCGCTCTGGCCTCGTCAGTTGTAAACACAAGTCTAACATGCTGGTGCCTAGGCGATATAATTGCCCTCATCACCCTCCTCAAGCAGATAGGCAGCGGCTTGAAAGAGCATGGAGGAGCTTCCGATAACTATCAAAATATAAGCCAAGAGCTTAAGCGGAACGTTACTGTCTTCCAAGAACTCAAATCTATCAGATTACCAGACCCCTACTCCAGACACCGTGAAGTGATTGCTGGTATCGCAGATGGACTACATAAAACAACCAAAGGGTTCCAAGGGGATTTGGCTAGATACGAAATACGACTAGGTGATAATGCTCCTAAAGGTTTACACCGAGGGTCTATAGCGAAGGCAAAATGGGTGGCACACACTTCAAAGAAGATTCCTACCTATCGGGCATCCATCAATGCCCAACTTCACGCTCTACAGTGCTCGTTCAACGAATTGCTTGTGTAAGCTGACAAACTTTTTGCTCAGCCATATGTTTAATATCTGTCACAGGGATATCGCTTTAGCCTCCGCGAAACAAGGCACTGAAACACAAGCATTTCTAGAGACCGCAATAGTCGATCATGGCGCTTACCACAAACAGAACGAGGCTCGCCTAGGGGAAGCTCACAGGCTGCTGGCAACGATGGAGCAACAAGATCGCGTTTTATGTGGATTGGTCGAAGAACAAGCCGTCAAGAGCAGGCAAAAGCAACGAAGAATAGAAAAGTTGCTGATGTCCAATCAGGAGACCCTGGCAACCATGAGGCAGCGAAGTGATCAACTTGTAAATTTGATGAAAGGCCACATCGTTGTCAACAAGAATGATTGCGACACTAAATGTTTGGTCAGGAGCCCGAGAAACGAGCTGGAGCAGGCATCCGCCAGATATCAAGCGCAATCTGCTTCCGAGCTATCAAATATATCTGAGCAACTTGATCTCCTATTGAAATCGAAGCATCCTTTACTCCCATCAATCAAACCCCAGGCTCCGACTCCTCACGCTTGGAAAGAGCTACAGGACGCCAAAGAACCCATTCTAGATAACTTTACGGTCGTTCAGTGTCTTGCTCTTCACATACTTGCACTTAAGGGCCTAGAATACCTGCAGCGCGCACTTCGGCTGTACCCTCAGCTACTGATCCTATTCTGGGAGTTGTGCCAGACTATCCCGGCCTCTATGAGCAATCTTCTTTCGGATAACGTCTTAATCTTGGACGTTTTGGACCGCAAACACAGCCTACAATACGAGCACTTCAGACATTCAGCAGTCTTCAAAGCGATGCTGCTCGCTAAATTTAAGGACACTCCAGGCTTTGAAAAGATCCGCACAGGCCAATTTCATCTCTGTGACCCTGAGAATCCCAAGGAATTAATCGATTTTGGCAATTGGGATCACTTTGTCCGGCCGAGGGCAAGATTTTCCATGACGATACACTACTCGGCGGTCAAGATGTCTAATAAATGTTGTGCCAGGTGTAATGGTTTAGTTTTCGAGATCAAGCCTTACTCTTGGATGTGTTCGAATTGCATTATATCATTTCGTACGCCTCCTCACCTACAGCATTTCGAAACCTCTCAGGCTGATGGCATCTTTCTCTTGGCATATCCCCTTCAGCATACTAAGCCTCGTGTTAAGGGGCTTGCTGTGCCAGCCAACAATGAAGGACGCGGCGATGAACGGCATTGGTTGCAGGCTTTCCGCTCGTCACTCAGCGACGCTCAGATTTACGAGACGCAAAGTAGGGGATTAATTAGACTACTCGATTTCAAAGTTCCCCTTGAAGGGTCGAGTCTGAGATTATCAGGCCAGCAATCCAACGGAGGAACATCAAACGAGCCTCCAGCCTCGCATGAGCGGTTGGCTAGCTTCTCAACCAAGCCCATGGACGAGCTAACAGACGAGTCGTCTCTCAATCATGCTGCAACAAGCCCAGTGGAGATGAAGCTGGAGAGCATGCGAGAACTAGAAGTAGCCGAGTTGCAATATTTCAGACGGGTCCATATCCAGGAAGACTCAACAATCTATGACGCCGCACTAGCAGGTAATTATGAAGCTCTTGCAGAATCGCTAGATACTACAACCCATGTTGACTTATTTTGCGGTCTATGGGGCACTCCTCTAACCGCTGCTGTCATTTCTGATTCCTCCGCTGTTGTGCGACTACTGCTAGAGCATGGAGCTGATCCACTGCTGGAAGAGGGACCGCTTGGTACTCCCTTGCGTGTGTCCGTCCTTCGCGGCCATGACGATATCTTAAACGACCTCTTAATGGCCATTCTCAACGGCTCAACAGATTCAAAGTCTACGAGTCTAGCCCCTATGATGAGCTCTGTACTACTTACGGCGATAACGCATAAACGTATGGCATCTGCGGAGGTACTGCTAATGCACAATGCTGATCCCTTCGTCAACTACGATGACCAGCTAAGCGCTTTTCTCAATGCCGTTGTCAGAAGTTTACACGGATTTGTCGAGCTATTCCTCCGCTATGCTGCAAGCAGACGACTGCTCTCATGGAGTGAGTGTAAATTTGCGTTAAGTGCCTCAAGTGGATATTGCTCAAATTCGAGCTCTACGGAACCACACTTCCGCGAATGCTGCGCTGAAATGTGGCAGGGGCGCGGCAAGATGATGCAACAGTGTATACGTTCTCGAAGGGCGTCTATCGTAGGCTATGATTCTACCGAGTGGTTCAAATGGTGGGATGGAGAGTCGCCCTTGCTCCACTCTATCAGAAATCAAAGATCGGCGGGTAGAAATGACGAAAGTCAATTAAATGATGATATTGACTCAGGTCCTTTCTATATCTACGCACACTAAGAGGCTACCGGTGCTTAGAATTTAGATTCCACCATGGACCAAGGATTCCGACTTTCCTTTTGAATCTAGTCATTGGTATTGCGTTGGATATCGGTACGGCTCTCACTCGAATAGTCAGGAACAGCACTGCAACATTTATAACTGTGGTAAGACTAATGATCCAACGTTCGTGTGTTTATAGGATGATCTTCCTAATTCGGAGCTTCTCAGACTTGCTACCTTCTCTGAATGGTTACAAGACTTAGTCCATTGGATGCTTAGTCCATTGATTGGAAGCCTGCAGACTCGAAGACAATCCTCCACCATCCACTTACAGTGGCACCATCTGCTTGTCACAAAGAGTAGATTTTCATCCGGAAGGATGGAATGGCTTCCTCCTACTGTGGACTTGAATCCTCCATACTTCACCAGGAGCCGTCTTTCCAAAACGCTGTGTATATTTCGCTTGAACACGGAATCGAATAGCAAGACCTACACGCAGAAGATCTGTGATATGATTATGGCTAGACGAATAGGTAAAGAAACACTGAGCTGTTGCACGTGAAACAGATTTTTTATTACCTCTAACTTTTCTTTCAGGTCTATTCCCCAATTCCATTCAACCCACCATATCTTATGGCAATTCGTTTGGAAAGGCTACTATGCCTGTCATATATCTGCTATTTGTGAGTATGCGCTTTCGAATCAACAGCTGCGACGTTGAAAACTGGTACACCGGGTTGGAGGCACCGTGATTAGAAGATATATTACAATCTATGAGACATAATGGAGAATTATAAAGCATTCAAGTAGAAGGAGTCGACTACAGATTATGACGCCGGGAGTACCAGCCTTGGTATAAATTGTCAAAATATATATATAGAGCCAAATTTCACAAACTCCAGAGGCCCAGGATGTCAGAAACACCGATTTCGGCCGTTGATACATTTTGACCCTCATAATCTTATAAACTCCAGAGGCCCAAGAAGCCAGCAACTCCGATGTCGACCGTTGATACAATTTTAGCCCTTATAGACGCCGCACGACCAAGACTGGCATGTGATGGGTGAGTGTTTGCAATTGCTTTGTCACGCGCGTTTCGCTAAGAAAAGAGACACGGTAAAATATGGCTCCTCCGCCTTAGCGAAGAAGACTAACCACCCTCAAAAGGACTTGTCCTTAGCACCGTCGGATTCTCCTCCAGTGCAATGGCATCCAGGTGTTCCGGGTCCGCACCTTTCAAGAGGAGGAGCTCTTTCACTTTAGAGGAGCCATTGTACGATGCCCAATGTAAAAGCGTATACCTATCATCATCGACATCTTCAGCGCCGTAGATTGGGCCAGGATTTCCTGCTGCTTCGCTATTCTCGCGTCGTGTTTCGGCAATCGCGTCCCAAAAGATGTCCTCGTTGCCTTCTAGGTCCACGTCTCGGCCAGTTTCGGCCAGGATTTCCAGGAACATCTGGTATCGATTTGGTCCGATATAGATGGCGATATCAGAGGGAGTAAGCTCCCTGTAAGACAGTTCCGGATCTTCGGGTAGCGGTGCTGGGTGCGATAATTGATTGACGTCTACACCGTTCTGCAAGAGCAATTTCATAACACGAGGAGCACCGAAGTAAATGCAGCAATGTAGGAGAGTCCATCCGTCACCGTCAAGAGATTCATAGACGTCGGGTCCAGAATAACGAACAATAGTCCGGAACGTCTCGACATTGTCGTGTGACGCTGCGAAGAACAGCGCCGTCCAGCCGTACCACTCGGCTCGCAGTGCAAGCGATGCCCCTAGTCGCAAAAACGCTTCAACATCCTCTGGTGTGCCGACAGCGGCCGCTCGATGAAAAGCTGACCAGCCCCTGCTATCGCAGGCGTTGACTTCCGCAAACTCGTTTGCAAGACACATGCGCATAAATTCCAATGACTTCTCCGAGGATTCGTCGACAATCCATAGGTAGGAGAGCACCGAATAACCGTCACGGTCAATGTATTCGATATTCGCGCCTCTGGCTAGAAGCATTCTGGCAATTTCGATATGTCCTCGAAGGAAGGAAGATTGTAAGGCCGTCCTGTGATGCTCCCCGTCAATATCGCCTCTTCCTCCAAGACAGGTAAAAGTCCGTTGTCGAGAGTCACTCACATATCATGATCCCCATACGCCATGTCTGGATGAGCTCCATGTTCGAGGAGTAAGCGGACTAGCCTGGCAGACCCGCTCTCGATAGCATACTGCCCGTATGATCAGCATTGCATCTTTTGGTATGGAGAGATTCTGCTAACATCGAGCATTGGCCGACCTGCAAGTGTAATATCACTCCCGTGCGCCGCGCCACTTGATAAGAGTTTACGAGCGCTGTCGAAATCGCCTGTTCTACAAGCAACAGTCATTGCAGAATTGGTCGGCACAGTGTTGCGCACATGTAATATGCGGTCGAAGGAGAAATCCGGAATAGACATTTGGACCTGAATCGTGTACAGCTTTCCAAACAGCGATATTTGCACAGCGGCTTGATAGCTCTTGCCTTTGTCTCTGGGCAATACAACTATTTGTGCGGAGACGCCCCATTTATCAAATCGGACTGTCCAGGGCAAGAGCTTGGTAGGCTTCGATATTGGCTTGGTCTTGGAGAGCTGGGCAGGCAACGATTGCGGGGTGCTCTGGTTCATGACTGCCATATTGAGAAAATTATTGGTCGGGATTACACTATCCTCAATCCTGACCAAAGTGGATTGCTGTTGTAGAAGAATCCCGTAGACCAAACGACTGACTCGTCTAGGATCAATGAGCGCAGTCATTGCAAAGCGGGACGTTCCTGGCCCCCTTCTAGCTTTGAACATTGAGGAGAACTTACAACTGTTCTATTGTCACGATCCCTTGCAGCGTGCTCTCGGCAGACTTAATACGCTCCTTTACTTGTAGTAGAACCTGCTTATCCTTCATTGCCCATCTCACTTTGCTCCTCCATGTATGTGGCACGGAACGTAGGGGGAAGGCCGCTTCTATAGTAGAGAGGAGCTCACAGGCAGTCGACATGGCTTTTGCGAACGAAGGCTCTTCCAAGACCAGAGGATCACTCTCGGCGACGTGATCGAAACCATCTTGTGCCTTTGCTGATTTATGAGGCGGGGGATGATGTGAGGCCTTTTGAGATTCCAGTGCTCTTATCTCCTCTTTCAAAAGTAACGCGTGCTGCCGAGCCAGGTCCAAATCCGCGTCTGCCAATTTGTAGTCCTCCTTGAACGCAGATATGGCGCTGCTCAGCCTCGTCACGGTATCAAGGAGGCCTACGATGCTCGCTGCTGCCGATAAGGGATCCATGACCAGTCAGTTAAGAAGCTAACAGGTGGTAAAAGGCGATAGGAAGCGATGAGTGACGATGAGCTGATTGAGGTGCATGTCTGGAGCAATGAGACTACTGATCTAATGATAGTAACCTAAGCGCTCACTCAAGGGGGAGGCCTTGTTTCGAGCTTGACCGAGTAGGCCACCAATATCACCACCAAGGACCTCGCTGCCATCGGTTCGCTGTTGCCGGCAACATGTCGCTGATGCTTCTCAGCATCCTCGTTGCATCAGAACATACGTAGAGTTCGTTGTCGCATATAATCAGGTCCTTAAGCCATCGGGTGGACCTGCAGGTACCCTCAGGAGGACTATATCATAATCGGTCTAGTATGTGAGCTAAGCAGGCCTCCCTGCACATGAAAGACCCGAACATGGCCTCGGCCCTCCTGCACCGTACCAGATAAGCTCCAACGAGCCTACTGGCTGAAAGAGACCAGGAACAAGCTTATAGAGGTGTCAACAATATAACGCCGCTTCTAAGGCAACGATTATTTGCATCAATGCTAATGACAAGAGGTAAAGGAAAGTCCGGAGTAGTAACAGGTGGCGGTCCCTGGTAATGAAATATTTTCATCCCAAGTTACCCAAGCGCACCGGCAGTGTTGCTAGTCGCCGACGCCAGAATCATGAAGCCATACTCACTTGATAAATTGCTGCCAACAGAGCCATGTGTAGGTAGCGAAGCGCAAAAATGAAAGAAACCAAAGATATCACTGAGAATGGACGATGATTTTCAATCAATAGACTATTTCTTAAGCTCATTCAAATAACAAATAAATTTTGAACTATAAGTAAGTCTCTCACAGTCTAGCTTCGAGACCGCTTTCCTGTAAAGCGAAGGAAAGGCTTTCATCAATTCCGAACATAAGTCTAGCAAGAGTGATACCTTTTAGAGAAGATGAACTTTATGTGCTTATGGTAGTCTTCCAACGGCGGGCGACTCTTTTTGCAACCTCCTCTCCACTCCAGTAAGCGCCGGTAACAGTACCGAGTCCGCCAGGAAGTGATGTGTGTTCACCAGCGAACCAGATGCCACAGTCCTCGCCCATGCCCTCCCTTAATGCTTGAAAGTGCTGAAGACAATCCCCAGAGCCAGTCGGTAGGTTGGTAAACGATCCAAAGCCCGCGAGCTTGTCGCCTTGCCAGTCTGTCGACATGAATTCAAGCGGCTTGCATTGGGGGGAGGCAGGGTTGTAGTTGGGAAGCTTGGAATAATACGGCCGAAAGTTCTCATTAAGGATCCGGTAATATTCGTCAGTGTCCTGCTCCATGCCTCGGACAAGCCCAGTAATATGCCTTCCCCATTGTCCATATACGAAAAACATGATAACTGGTCGTGAGTATGGCTCTGGCAATCCTGAGAAGGAGATGATCTCTTGCCGCCATTTGGCTGGATTCGTGTCATTTGCATACTCGGGACGAAGAAAAAGAGATTCTATAGGGAAGGCAGGGCTCCAAACATTTCCACTGAGTCTTTCATGGCAGCCATTCGTTTTCGAGGCTTGGTTGTTCCAGAATGCTTTCGGAAACTTGATGAACACCCTGTCAAGATTCCCATAACCCAGACTGTGTATTGCGGTGGAAAGCCTTGCCGCGAGTGGTGGCGAGAAGACATTTTCACTGCGCTTCAGCCAACCCAACGGCGCTGTAGTGACTACATCATCGAAGACACCCCGGAAACCATCAGCTGCCTCGACATTGATATCACCGATGCCGCGGTAATCTATTTTTTTAACCTCGCAGCCTAAGTGTAGAGCAACATTGGCTGAAAGTTGAAGCGAGTCGGTAACAATATCGTAGAATGTGGACGCCATGAATAGATTGTCTGAACCGAAGTTTAGCCAACTATGTTTCCATTAAGAGAAAGAGCGAGTATACCTCCTTCCAAGCCGGCGTCCAGGGACATGTTCTTTAACCCTTGGGTTTCGCACTCGCTACCCATGAAAGCTCCCCACATCTCGACAATTTGCACCATCAAGCTCTCATAATCCTCCGGCTGTTTGGCTTGCGAGCGTCTCCTTTCTACTTCTTGACGGAAGAAATCCATCATCTTTGCAGAGTCCGGAAGCGAGGCGGTCTCTTTGCGGCTCTTGTCTATTGCCATTTCCAGAATCTCCCAAACTTCCTCGTAGTAACGCCGTGCGGTATTGCTGCTGAGCCATACTCCCCTTGAATCACAGATTGAGTGCACAGCGCCACAGGCTACGGTGGTTGATCTCGCCTTCTCTGCTAGATGCACAATCGGATTATGTTCTGTTCCGTGGATCCAGCTCGCGCCGAGGTCGATGAGTGGACCAAACCGAGCGCTTTGGTGGATGCGGCCACCAACACGGTCTCGAGCCTCGAGGACGGTGACCTGAAAGCCTGCTGTGGCGAGCAGCCCGGCTGCTCGAAGCCCGCTTACGCCAGCTCCGATGATGCAGACCTTCCTTGGCCGACTCTGAAGATCGGAATGCATACTGCCTTCCTCCGTCAATTGCATAATTCGCTAAACGGATGATGAGATGTGATGAATGTGTTAAGTCGAAGGGTTTGGTGTTACCAATATGCGCAACAAAGAAGAACAATAGTGGTCTGAACTCTCTAGAGCTGCTTTGCTATATTCTATATCATCTTAATGTGAACTATACAGTAAGTGTCCCCTGGAACAGGAAGTGCGTCCCGACCAGCATCGCCAAGGTCTGAGTAAAATCTCTACATAGTATTGAACGACTTTTAAGCTTTGAGAACTTGATTGGTTATTTGACTTACCTATCAGGGTTTTTGTTATGCGCACTGGGGGGCTTTCTGGTGGTACCTACCCCTTAGGGCCCCCCGCATGATACCAGGCGTATTAACCCTGTAAGGTTAAATGCGCTCCTGAGACTTTCCAAAAGGTCGATCGAAGGGTATCCACGCATAGAGCCCCTCTGACAGACGCAAATGGCAATCTTGAGAATAGGATATCTATGAAAATAGTGGTCCGAATGGCATAGTGTTTGCAAGGTTATATAGGGCCTAATGGGGCATCTTCGGGTAGAAGCCCCCACTTCGTCAATCATTTCGCTAGCGAAATGGCGACCCTCTGGCTACCGGCGAGCCCCGAGAGAAAAGCCTTTTTGAGGCGATGCTTGTATTATGCCTCGCAGCATTTGACAATCAGCCATTCCTACACGCCTCATTCTAGGTGTATCGGTGGCGCTGTGCCCCTCTTTGTGGGCTCAATAGAAGGGACTGTAGGTACACTGCTAGGCTAATTTTGAGCGTCATGGAAATATATGTGTACATCTATTTACCTTTATCTGTAACGTTTGGATGTTGAAATCTGTCGATGTGTCTTCACCCGAACTTTTCATCTCTGTTCATCTAATCCAGCTTATCTTCGCTTCAGCATCTCCCTGCTACGACATGGAGGAGGCAGAAGCAAAGCAAGCACAAGGAGAGAAAACACAGCCCGTTCATGCTGAGGCATCCTGGCGTGAGTTGTCCATCGATGATATCAAGAGTCTTGCCCGCATTGCAGACACGATACACCCCGGTCTCCCAGAAGACGACGAAGTCTTTAGCGAGCGCGTCTCGCTCTTTCCAGAAGGCTGCCTAGCTCTCCTGGATAGCAATAGTAATGACCTCTACGGCTATACCATCTCCCATCCCATCAGGCGCCGCCAACCTCCATCTTTAAACAGCCTGCTTGGGAAAATAGACTCCGAACATGCGGATCAGTACTATATCCACGATCTCGCCATTCTACCTGAGTTCCGAGGACGTGGCCTTGCGCAGGAATGCATTAATAAGCTGTTTGCCATCGCTAAGCGATACCCAACGACCTGCCTCATTTCTGTCTATGGCACGGAAACGTTTTGGGGCCGTTTTGGGTTCGTGAAGGTGGGGATCGATAAATTTTTGAGGGAAAAGTTGCTGGGGTATGGAGATGATGCTGTTTACCTTGAGCGTAAGAATGAGGGATACCAGCGGCAGGCGACGACGGATGGGGGAACGGTGTGATTAGATTGTTTCCCTTGTTGAAAGATCTAGATGATGGAATTCGCTATATCTTCAACATATTGAGCCTAATAGAGCTCGAAGGCTCTAATATCGTTGCTGAATCCTTACTTGTAGGCGGCAGCAAGTAGGGGTATACGAAGATTAATCGGGAAAGCTCGAAATTTGGTTTCAGTATCTTAATATTAAGAATTTCTGTTATGGCGTATATACAAATTATCTCAAAACTTCTCCTGCGGCGGCCTCATATCCAGCTCATGCGTCCACATACTCGGCCCCTGCTCCGCCAACCACAAATACGCCTTCCCCACCTCCTCCGCACTCATCGTCTTCCCCGTCCTCTGCGCCTCCCCATCCTCATCCTTCACCCCCCCATTCAAAATCGTATGCACGACATGCAATCCCAGAGGCGAATACTCCTTCGCCAATGCCTGCGCCAGAGACCTCGCTCCAGCCCTCGATGCGCCGTAGGCGGCGAAATTGGTATTCGTTCGTAATGCGCCGAGCGTGCCTGTGAAGATCAAGGTGCCTTTCTTCTCGCCACCGTCTGCGAGTGGGGTTTTGCCATTGTCTTCGAACATTCTCTTGACGGCTTCTTGAGCGAATGCCATTGCGCCACCGACATAGGTGTTTAGACTATCGACGAAGTCGGCGTGGGTTTCTTCGAGGAAGGGTTTCCGGCTCGAGTGCTTGACGTGGAAGATTGCTACTCTGAGCTTTAGGTCTTTGAAGGAGGTGTGTGAGCGGATGTCGGAGAAGACTTTTGAGAGTTTCTCGGGTGTGGTGTCTGAGGGGAAGGTCTCGATGGGGTTGGGGGTGGATGATCGGATGCCTTGGGCTACTGTGTTTAGATTGTCGGGATTGCGGGCGAGGAGGGCGACGGCGAAGTTGCCGTGGGTGGGGGAGGCGAGGATACGGGCGATGCCAGCACCCTGTTGCTGGTTAGTAGGGGATCAGATGCATTGGGAGACTGGGTTGTGTACCGATGTTGGGCCGGCTCCTATTAGTATGGCAAGTCCTCTGGGCGGCATTGTGTCTTGAATAAGAGTACTCAAAAGAGAAAGTGGGAAGTATTGATCAAAGAATGAAATTCTCAAATGTCGGAAATGTTTGGGTGCAATTGACTTCTTGACGTTTCGTCATACCTTTGCTCTCTATGCTCAAAGAGGCTAGATCTAGGGTTTTGAGCCAACTTGCAGGTGCCTGAATTTTCAACTTTGCGCCCTTTTCTCACGCTTGAAGCACAGGAACTCTGATCTTGTTCCCTCCCTTAGCCTTTTCAATACTTGCCTCATCTCCGGCAACTCCCCTTGCAATCTCTTACCAGCATCCGGGGTGGTGCCCTGATCCAGCTGTATATAGATTTCGGACTGTGTGTCGCTCGCCTTTTTGGTCGTATATTGGCTCATCGTCTGTGCAACAAATTCCACGTCCAGAGTTGCTTGCATGAGACCGGCAAGCGGATAGCGTGCTCTTTGCTTGAACGCGTCAAGAAAGGCCAGGCTCATCTGTTCTAGAAGATGTGACAGAATTTGATCGGTCAGTGGTGCAGCTGTAGTTGATACTTCGGTATGTACGTAGACGAGTAGTAGAAGCGCTTCATAGACGTATGGCTGAACTGAAGATGGGCGAGATGTAGCAGGGAGCCAATCTGGCGATGAGATACCTGCATGGACTATGGAAGAAAGCTGGGAGGCTATTGGTTGGGTGTATGATTGGAAAAGGCGATCAGATATCTGGTTCAGTGCGTCACGGATAGTCTTTGCCTCATCGTCCAAGGTTATCGAGAAATTAGTCTCGAATTGCGAGATCAGGTTCGGCACGACTGAGCTTTGGAGGACCGCGAGATTCGATAGGGTTAAAAGTTTGCGTATATTCTGGTGACACAGTTAGTGAGGCTATGAATAGATAATATTCAGCACCGCTTACTCGATCGTCACCATCAATGCTCCTATCGCCATCCTTAGAAACAACCAAGTCTTCTGCTCCCGCACCCTCATCTTCGTCCTTTCGAGCCTTGGACCTCTGGGCATTTTCAACCATCCCAGATAAAGCCCTGTAGAGCGATGTCACGAATTGGCTTTTGACCATCTGCACCAGCTTGGCAGGCGGAGGAGAGACAATCCCGCCAGAACCCGATTTCGTAGCCGCTGCTTCAGGGATGTAAAGAATCTTCTGCATGCCTGCTAGGACAGTAGACTCGAAAGCATCAAAGCGAGATGGCATCTTCGTCACTTCAGGTTGGTCAGCTGCTCGTGACCAGTCCTCCAAGATCTTGCACATTTCTGCATCCCTATTCCATGCGGCGCAAGCTGCTCGCGCAGCTCGTTCTCGAGCACCAGTGACCAAAGTCCTCAATTTTTCTGACGTCGACTGTCCAGATGCAACAGGGCGCATGGCAATCA
Source organism: Cladonia macilenta KoLRI003786 (assembly GCA_000444155.1). Lineage (NCBI taxonomy): Eukaryota > Fungi > Ascomycota > Lecanoromycetes > Lecanorales > Cladoniaceae > Cladonia > Cladonia macilenta. Next base: position 389,019 of record KE598567.1, read on the forward strand.
TCTCGCTTGCTGCATTGCTAAGAAGGGTCAATAGCTTCTCAAGATAATGCACTCCGCTCAGTGAATTTGCGTAGGGAGGCCAAAACGCAAACTCTTCCCACGACTCTCCTCGGCGGGGGGAGGAAGGAGGCGGGTTTTTTAGATCAAATCTGAAGCGAGCGTCCTGATGCGCATGCGGCGAGATTGGTGTAGGGGTATTAGGCGTTGTCGGTAATGGTGTATACAACGATGAGATGTCCTCGATAGGAGGGTCTGCAAAGAAGGAGAACACATTGTCCTGTAAGATACTAATAAGTTCAAGGGCGCCATTTTGAAGATCCGTAACCCCATCCGTGGATAGTCGATGGTGTTTTCGACTTCGTCCATCGATACCTATTGGTAATGTCTTCTGTACTTTACCGTCTATAAAACCCTGTGCCTTGTCCCAGAACTCAATCACTTCCCCGAGGACGCCGCTTTGGGCTGATAACAAATTTGTCAAAGAGTTGTATATCAGATCCCATAGTTCCAGCACTGGCGGTGTGTCCAGGTTCAGGCTCTTGTCATTAATCCCTCTCCCAGCTGGACATTTAAGGTGACTAGCCACAATCTGAGAAGCGGGCGGATCTGTATTAGCAAGCCCTCTTCGCAGGACCTCAATTTCTACCCTGGAACGATCAAAGGTGGCAGCGATTTTGCTTTTCAGGTAATCATAACGGCTCAACAACCACACCCAGATAGGATTGTCTTCGGTTCCGAGCTCTAATAAGATACTGATTAGTGCCATATACTCGTCCTGAGCGTTGCGCCTTGTAGAGAAAGATTGATTGTTTTGAGCGCTGGTCAGTTTGCGCCAAACGTCGCGCTTAAAGCTGGCGATTTTTTCCTCCACTTCAGACCACATACGCCCAGTAATGACGAGATGATTGATTTGCGAGTCCGTAAGCTGCGACTGGTTTTGTGCGGCGATCTGTTTGGCTTCTTCTGTGTATCTTCGAGCCCGAGAATATTCCTCTACAAGACCTTCATAATCTTTGCGTTTGATACAATCGGATACAGCCTTGCCCACTTTGAATACACCTTGGCTTTTCTCGACAGACTCCACTATAGACTTCAAACTTCCTTCCCTTTCTCGTCCACCTAACGCTGGTCCCCAGATTTCTTCTGCCTTGACCGCGACTTCAATCAAGGGTGCTTTAATACCCTGAACCCCGTATTCGCTCTCTTTCGTAAGTGCGTTCTTCTTCTTATCGCTCGGCAGAGGCTTGTGGACACCTTTTCCAGGAGTTGGAGGACCTTGGCCGCTAGTATTTCTGAAATGCGAGCCTTTACTGGGGACCCGGGTATGAGTGCGCGATCTGTCCGGGACAGCGTCAGATCCTTGATTTCGCATTTCGGCATAGACATTGTCAATCGTGGTCTTTGCTCGGACAAAGCGTTCGAAGTTGGACTCGACTAGAACCTTCAGAGAAGCAGACTTCTGGTCGATGGAGCGCGAGAGAAAGTCCAGGCCCTGGATTAGGTCCTGCGTAGAAGCATTCGAATGGACTTGAGATAGATATAGATTCGGGGAGAACGTGGTCGAGGAGAGGAGGAATCTGTTCTCTAATAGCAACTAATTAATACAGACACTAGGTAGCATGGAAGGTCTTACTTAGGCGTTGGTCTTCCTCTACAGGTAGGCCTCTTTGTCTAAGGACTCGCACCACGCTATCTGTTCCTCCTAGCGGATCGGGCTCATCCTTCTGTACGAGGTTTTCTTGGCCATCACGGAGCTTCTGAGAGCCAGGTACTAAGTTACGACGGTCACTGCCCGACCTCTCGAGAGCTGAGTATCTTGATTTGGAGCGTCGGACACCAACCCTCGAGACATTGAGGGCCGTCTTCTCCTCGTCAGAGGCATCGCTTTCATCTTTCTCTGCAGGCCAGCTGGTGGGAAATGGGTTAGTTAGGTTATAGTAATTCAGGATCGTGTGTTCATCGGGCATGTTGGAGATTCATCCGTACTATAGATCGCGGAGACGATCGCCCGGGCCCTCACAGCGTTCTCAAGGTCGTAGCTGTAGCCATTGTCTTCTCACAATGTCGGCTGAGGGAGCTCGATAGCTTGGCTGAAGAATGCGATGAATTAAATCCCCGGCTCAGCCTGCAGCTCTCCCGGGGCGCCGCCGCTTTAGCGAACGAGCACTCTTGTACGAAGTAGAAGGGCCAACCCTAATTGTAGAGCCCTGTAAGGCTAGACCTACAGCCCGAAGGTGGTCACTTTAGGGAGTCCTTTTCTATTCTACGTACCCGGATGGTCAGCACTCCGTCCAACATGATCACGAGTATCTACGCTTTTTCTGCTACCACCACTGATTGTATTAGCTTTCTCATAGACCGATTTGACCTCGTCACCTAATCATGATATCATTAGGACCTCCAGAAGATGGGTGTCAAATTGCTGCGACCACCATATAAAGTCGCACATGCTTGATGAATAGGCTGGTGATGTTACGTTGCGCATTATGAAAGTATTTTATGGGTCCCTTAAAGCCACGATGGAGTGTCTTATCTCTTGGGTGGAATCGAAGACGTTTCCTAGGCTGAAGTACTATACTTGCTTTTGCGTCTTCGCCGTATTGGTAACCTTGAACAGGCTACCACGTTCACTATCGCTGGTACGTGAAGCTGTAGGTACTTGTACAGCTTCGATCCCTCATTGGAGCGCTTCAACTACCGTACCCTGCCAATGGCTGGCGCCCTGTCTTTGTTTGGACACCTTCGTATACGTTCTTGGCATTTTACAGCCATACACAGCGCTTGAAGTTCGCTTAGACAACCTTGAATTGGGTTAGCAGTGTGTTGGGCACTAGGTAAGTTACCTTGATTCCCCAGAGTGTTCTAGACTCTGGACATCAGGCTGACGATATTCTTTTCTGCGAAGCTGACTTCAACCACGACACCATGCGATTCTGTTGAAATAAGGTTGAATCATCCTTGATTGATTTTTGTTGTAAAATAGAAAAGTCGGAGCTGCAAGAGCTGCTGTTCGACATCCAGCTGCCAAGCCATCGCTGACTAAGCTCAGCCTTACAGCCGGATTTCGACAGATTCTGTCAACGTAACATCATTCTTTGCTATGAAAGTGCTCCTAGCAAGTACTAAGGCAGACTCAGCTGCTTGCTTACCTTGCAACTAAGCATCATCTACAGCCCTTTATAGTTGTATTACCTACACACTAGTATCTGCCCTATTCGGGCACATTGAGTCCCTGACGCTTACATATTAGGTTAGTTGACGAAAGATTACATGAACACGACCCATTGTGCGGCATACTATCCAAGGCCTAGGAAGATTCTAGCCGAGGCCGCCTGCCCTTTCTATCCCTACCTACGTACAATGCTAACGACATCAGCTGCTCGATCACTGTAGAGATACAATGTCCTTCTCATCTCGTCTACTCAAGAAAATTAAGGAAAACCTCGATAATGCGTCGGCACCCCCACCTGCCCTCCAACAGCAGCAGTACTATCAACAATACAACCCCTCTCAATCTAGCTCCCCGTATGCTTCAGGTTCCCAATTCCAGTACCCGCCGCCGCCACCTGGCCCACAGTATGCCCAGAATGCTCTGTACTCTCCCCCACCAGCCAGCTCGCAGTACGGGCAGATCGTATCAAATCAATCCGCTCCAGCAGCGTCGTCGCCACCACCACTGCCGTACAGACCAACGCCGTCACCACAGCCTATGACATCAAATGCACTTGTCCCTCAAGTGCCACAATATTTGCAGCCATTTAGTCCTCCCGCTCAGCGTCCTCATTCTCCTCAGCCTCAAGTAGCCTCCCAACCTATGTATCAGTCACCAGCCCCGTCTCCACGACCTTCACCGGCGCCTGTAGCATCTCCACCAACTCAATTTGACCCGCAGACGTTTCCGCGGAGCCAGGAGCAACCAAAGGTCAGAAAGATCTTGTCCCTTGACGGTGGTGGGGTGCGAGGATTATCGATCATTATGATCTTGAAGTATATCATGAGAAATCTTAATCGAGCAAGGGGTGTCCCTTTAGATCCATGGCAAGAGTTTGATATGATTTGCGGGACTAGTACTGGGGGGTAAGTATCGACAATTTTGTGGATCTTTGCCTTGGTTGTCCGCTGTTCTCGCAGTCCTCACTATTCCTTAGAACCGCTGGAGCAAGTACTAATATTCTGTAGAATAATAGCCATTATGCTAGGAAGACTGCACATGACGCTCCAAGAGTGCGAAGAGGCTTACGTGGAGCTTTCCAAAACAATCTTCACGCCTGTGCAGAACGCGGCCGATCCCCGACGTATATACAAATTTATGATAGCCGATGGAAGGTTCAGCGAAGACCCTCTTGAAGATTGTATCAAAGCCACCATACGGTCAAAAGGCCTCTCCGATGACGCCCTTCTACAGGATGAAGACCATGATACATGCAAGGTCTTTGTATGTGCTACTCGTGCAGGCAATTCGACGCCAGCGGTGTTAAGGTCATATGACTCTGACCGAAATAATCATCTATACGACATCTGCAAGATCTGGGAAGCAGCACGCGCTACCTCAGCTGCATCCACCTTCTTCAGGCCGATCGAGATCGGTAACCAGCAATATGTCGATGGCGCCATTAAAGGGAGAAATAACCCAATTATTGCAGCCAATCTAGAGTCGAAGGATATTTGGCCAGATGAAGACAGACTGCTTATCAGTATTGGGACTGGTATTGCTCCAAATAAGCCTTTCACCGGCAATCTAGTTGCGCTGGCAAACCGCTTGAAGGAAATTGTTACAGACACGGAGCAAACAAATGAGGACTTCGAAGGCGATCACATGGACATGATAAGGAATAATCGCTTCTTCCGGTTTAATGTTTCCCAAGGCCTGGGCACCGTTGGTCTGGAAGAGCATCAAGCTATAAGTCAGATTGAAGCTTTCACGGATAGCTACCTTGATAGTCATCGAGTTGTTGACTCAGTGAAAACCTGTGTCAAGACCTTAAGGCTTGGGGGACAACGGATGGGATATGTCTCCGCTGAAGGTCCGTATCATCGATAGGTGAGAGTGAATGGTGAGTAGTTGGTGAAGGCTAATCCCTGACTCATCTCCAGAACTTGAGGCGATGATGCATGCTATGCGGCTTAGCCAGGTCTTCGTGACCGTCTGTGCGAATTGCTTGCAAGGTAATTCACATCAGCTTTTCACACGAATATTGGCTCAAGACCATAACAGGAATCTGTTTTGGACAAAATGCCTACTTTTGCATTGAATGCAAAGTTGATTTCTGCGGTCCCTGCCAAGCCTCCCACGCTGTGACCCATGCCAGTTCCATCGTCCGCGGAAAACTCCATTCCTGGCCGCCGCATAAGGAAATCGCTACCCAGTTGGGCACTTGCTCTTGGTGCTCTATCGAGGTCAAATGTCGAGTCGAATGTGGGGATTGTTCCCTAGCTATATGCATGGAGTGCGCCGGAACGCGCGAGAGGATTTTGGATTTCTATAAGCACCGAGAGCAACATTCAGTCGTTAAGGGGTTTATCTCTTTGATTGATCCGCTGAAAAATGTTGTGCCTCCGGTTGACCATGATTGTGAATGTCTGCGGGTGCGTGGCTGCGTCTCTCATTGCAGTAGGTGCTTTAAGGGTGAGTTGGTATTCAGTCGTTGCAGCGATTGAAAATTTGCAACTGTGTGCCCCTTTTCCTGATTGATCACATTGTTCCTGTTGGCTGGTATGGCCCTGCGATGAACTTTCATAGCGGAAGTCGTTCCAGCTCATTGATCGACTTTCTGGGTCCAGTCTCTTATCCCAATCACTACTACTGGCTTAGAATTACGGAGCTAATGATATGTGCAGCGATTAAGATAGGAGAAGCGGTATATCTCTGCAGAACCTGCAGACGAGAGTACGACCACTCGATGGAGGTTTGCGGAAGATGCTACCAGGAAGACTTGGAGAAGCATGCCGGACACGAAATGGGCCGCCTGGTTGTTACCAGAGTCACAAATGTGCCAGATGATATGATCATTCAAGCCAGCAATTGGTGGCGCTGCTCCAGCCCCGGTTGCAATACAGGTGCGTCCTTATTTCCGCTCATCTGATCTGCAACACGAAATTATCCCAGTGCGTCCAGTCCAGCTAAAGCAAAGAAGTCTCCGGCCCTGGCGTCGAATGGCTCCATATCCACCCCGAAGCACGCCTCTGTCTCGGCGACGCCCTGATAGACAACTGCTACAAAATCGTCCCCAACGATTGCACGAAGACGTTGTCCTACCGACACCGCCTCCGCAACCCCGACAACCCTACCAAAATGAAATGCGACCTCTGCGGAAAAGGTACTGCCCCAATACACTCCCCACTTACGAGAAATCCACATCAATTAACTCCTGTCCCCCATCGCAGCTATCGCCTACGACCTCTGGCAGAAGTGGTGTCCAACCTGCGACTCCTTCGCCTGCGCTACCTGCCTCTCCACGCAGCGCGCCAATCCTTCCTCCCACCGACATCCAATGCACTTCACACGTGTCATTAAACGCGACACGTCCGCGAATTTCGATTTCAACAAGAAGAATTCTTGCGATCGGTGCGGGAAGCAGTCCTTCAATTTTCTATATTTCGGCTTCGAGTGCGAGCGATGCAAAGACTATCACTGCTGTTTGCCGTGTGTACAGAAGAGAGTATATCCGCTGCATGAGGTTTGTGGGAGAGAGGCCCCCATGTGGAACTTGTGGACTGGGTAGGCGGAAAAGGAGGATCGAGAGGGGGCTGAATGCCGGGCAGGGGATATGTGTGCGGAGGGAATTCGTCGCTAATCAACATGTTGCTTATACTGGTAGCCAGGAACTTAATGTCCGCGTAAAGGAGCTTAGGTAAATACGATCTATATATATATATACACCACCCTGGACAGACATAATGTCTCGTAGTAAGGTAACGGGAATCTTACTGGACAAGACAGCAATGAGAGCTTCTCTGTCTAGGTGACACCCTCGCATCTTGGTGGCCATGTCGCCCTCCGTGGGGTCCCCGTATCCCATCGGCCTGACGCCGATTCGGGCTTCTCGAAGCTGAAGCTTCGCGCAATCGCGGCATGGGGACCTGTCGAAATGAGCTTATTCCGCACTATCTTGGATCTTATTAGCGTACTTGCAATCTGTGACCATTTGCTTCGCACTGGGGACAGCCTCTGTTCGTTCGCCCACTTGGCCCACGAATCGTTTCTTCATAACAGGACTTGAGAGGTCTGCTATTCCGATGTAATGGGCATAGCCAGTCGTAATGGTTTTCGATCTCGACATGTTTCTGCTTTTCAGGCATGATACAGCCGTCGCACCGAATCCGGGTCTTTCTGATAACGCATCTGGCTGTATCCCTGTTAGAGGGGTTATTGTAGTATTGAATGATGATCGATAGGTTTCTGTTTTCCCCCTGAATTGCTGAAAAGATACTCACAGTCCTTGGACACCATGACAGTATGCGACGAAGAACGTGTATAGCTTGGGACCTTTTATACAGGAATGATGTGTTTGCGTATACAGTCTGCTTCCTCTCGGTTGATCTCCTTATTCAGCCATGGTGTCTGGGCTATTTGTCCTCCGGGAACTCTACCAGGGTCCTGAGAATATACAAACTTATGGTCCATCGCGATCAAGCTCAAAATGTGGCTTTTACCCTGCTGATGCTGCCCCACCATCAGATTGATACCACGACACTGCTATGTTTGATGCGGTCGGTGCTTTCCTGGTGGCAGCGCCATTAGCCGCAGGTTAGCTTTCGGTATAGTATTGGATAATGAACGCCGGGGAGGCTATCGCTTGTTTCTTAGGGTCAAGGCGCACCATTCTAGCGGCGTATTTTGGTGGTGGTTTTAGTGGTTTGGTTGGGGACAGCCGGTCGTCCCGACGTTCATTATCCAATGCTAACTCGAAAGGAACTGGTAGTTCAAATGCCCCATGGAGACGTCGCCCATAAACTTCGTTGTTGGCTAACCATCCAGGGTGGACGTCTATTGCTTTATGGTTGGGATGCGGTTGGTATTTCATCGTATTAGGTTTCGTTCCTTGCTTTATATTAGCTGATTATGCTACGGAGAGGTACAGAGAATGACATACAATCCTGATGTGCTCCAATGGTCTTGGCATGCCAATCTTTCAGCCCTACAAGCTCAGCCCTAAGAAGAATGCCCCGACAACTGTAATTTCACCATTGCATAGAGAGCCTACCTCTACTCCTTGACTCCTTTCGGCACTATAGTGGATCTGAGGTCTTCTAGCATTACCTTGTAGTCAAGCTTTATCCTCTATACCAATTATGGTGGTGTTAGTGAAAAGCGGTTTCTATGGCGCCCCTAAAGTTCCCACAAATCCCCCATACTCGTCCAAGTTGTCCAGCCGTGGTAGAGCTATTGATATCTTTGCAACCCTGAGTCCTTCGGCACCCCCTCGAATATCGTACAGATCATTGCCAGATGGTCTCACTGCCTATCCTCAATTAGAGGATGCTGTTAAGCTGCAGCTCCTCCATGCTCAGGAAGTATGGCATTTATATCTTATTATGCGCTCGAATATACTCATTCGAGTAATAGCTCCAGGCTCAACTCCAAGCTGGTCAGAGACTTGAACCCTTGGATCGTCTATAGTCTGTATTGCCCTCCACACCAAGACACGTGCGTTAATAATCACAGTTACGAGAACAACTGGGAATTTGCACGTCATCTACTCTGCCGCAAATATGTAAAGGACATCGCATCTGATCATATGGGAGAATGTGACGAAGACCCGACTCTAAGAAATTTTGAACGCTTTCTCAGCAAAGCTTCTGAGCGGAATGATTTGGGCTTTATTTCGAAAGGTGTATCGGTGTCCGGAGGGCATTGGCTGGCCTCGGCTGGTGCGCTGCAGCCTTTCCTGGCTTGAATTATATAATTCACTGAGGCTGTCATGCTAATTCTCGTATAGACCGGCTCTTATATCATTTTGGGTTCAATTGGCTCAGTACACTCAGAGGTACATCCTCAAATGGAGCTGAAGCTCTCATGCATCTTAACTATGCCGAGGTCGAATGACGAATCCTGGTCATTCATATAATGTTTAGTAACATGAACAGGGTGGATCCTATATTGTTCGTCGAACAACAGCTGTAGCAACAATAATCCGGACGACGAGTACAGATCGATTGACATCATCGCCTCTTTGCCCTAAGTTGTGGACCTCGAATAACAGACTGGACCATCGCAGAACCATCATAATGTTTAACGAGCTCTACTTCCCTAATGATGGCTTACTATTCACGGATTGGTTATCTCCCGATGCCGATACATTGAGTTTGTGGGATCACCCTCCAGACTATGGAAACCCCCGAGACACGGAATACACTGCCCTTGTCTTCGTACAGAAGCTTGCGGCAAGGATCTGGCAGAGAGTAGTTGATGATCTCGAGAACAATATTGATGATTGTTCGAAGCACATCATTTACAGGGTACACATCCTTTGCTCTGATAGTGTTAGTAATGAATGACTATCAATCTTACCAAGTATCGACACAGGAGCAGACAGATTTCTACAAACAGAGCGTCGAGGATCTCGAGATTATTGCAGAACGTACCTGGCGTGACATGTTGATGTGGCACGTCATACAGAAGCTCATAGCGACCGAGCGAGAGTTAGTTTTAAACACCAAAGCGCAACTGACTCAGCTGGTCGGATGTCTTGCCAGCACGGACACCCAGCCGGCTTTTGCATTACCAGAAGACCCATTCCTCCAGATCAGCGATAGCCTGGTAGTTTTTGAGAAGACATTTGCGGAAGACTTCAGATCTCGCGGGCAAAGTATAACAGACCTTGTAAAGCCTCTTCGTTGGCCAATACTGTGCTATTCAGTTCCTTCATCCTGACTCTTTCCAAGGTCTATAATATAATCAATGTCCGACAAGCCCAGGCTGCGCAGCAGTATAGTCGTGATCTGGGCCGTATCAGCTGGATTACCTTTATTTTCTTCCCGTTAATATCGATATCGGTAGCTATTCCTCATCTTTCCGTACCCTCGTGATAAGTCGCGCAGTGGGATGCCAACGAGGCCTTATCTTGAACAGGGCATCTTTGGCATGAACGTTGATACCTTCGCCGTTAATCAACCTTCCATTGCATGGTATTTCATCGTTAGTATACCCGCTACCGTTCTCGTTCTGATCCTTGCCTTTCTATCCAACGCGTTCTCCAAATGGCGTCGTCGAGTGCGTCACGAAAGCGAAGCGACGAGTAACCAAGGGTAATTAGAAGGCAATAGCCAAGGGTTTTCCAGAGCGTCTTTATTGTCATATGACAGGCTTGTATCTTGTCCGATCTGGTTGAATATCTTTATTTTCAAACTTCATTGGCAACAGACCTGATATGACTGGCATCTGTATATGCATTTGATCATTTACGACATGCCGGAAGGTCAACGCTCACTCTAAACGCAGCTCTGCTCGCCATCAAAGAGGCGGCCCGGGGGTGGCCCTGAACCAGCTGGGGCTGTGCCTAAACGATAGGTACAAGTAGGCAAGCTTCCCAAGATGGCCCCTAGGTTAGCTCCCGCAATCAAATCTGTGCGCATCCTACAGGCACCCTATCTATTTGCCATCCACCTCCCTCCGCCATCCATCTACAATAATAGCCTCACACGCAAATCTAGACATCAGAACTTGGAGGTTTCAGGGGTGACTTCAGGGCGCCTACTAAAACGAATAACCCAATTCCAAAGGGGCTTTTCCAGGGGCTAGCTCTGCCAACGGGCCAATCCCGAGGCTGGCGGGGTGGGGTTTCGATTTGCTGACTTCCTTACTGGCTATGGTACGCCACAGACGGCACACACCAAACAGGTGTCATGACGCGTTCTTGAAGTGGTTTAGACTGTCCTAACGGGGACTAAACATCTAGACCCCAAGGGGGCTGAGGGCGCCACTTCTGTCGCCTGGACGTATTTCGTGCATGGCTTAATGCCTAACCTCCAGCCCACGATCGTATATTCATATTCGTCTTCTTTACTGTCTTGAATATTGCCCATAAATTTATATCAGACCACCGCCACTGCTTTCCTCTTATCTCACAATGGACGTAGTTCAAGTCGAACCGCATTCATGTGATCAATGCCAGAAGGTCGTTTTCGATCTCCGCCACGAATTCGAAAAGGCGGAGAAGGCCCTTTACGATCTCAACGACCGGCTGGAGAAAGGAACCTTGGGAGCGAATTCCCAAACAGAGACTGATCAAGAAAGTGAGACGAACATGGCTAATAAAGGCGCGCTGTTCGATGTCACGTTTGGTGAACTTTGCAACGGCGCTGCGGCTGGGTGTCAGTTTTTCAATTGGATCATGGATGACGAGTGGATCTCCCGGGAGACAATTCATACTATCGCTCAAAGAGATATGATAATCGATGACCCGAGCAATAAACTAGGATGGGCTTTCAGAGATTCGTCGCTGTGGGTTCGTAGATGGCTTGGGGAGCCATGCCCGGAAAACACACTACACAAGATTTGTTCCAGCCTCGGAGACTCTTTGAACCGATGTCGTCTGTGGGCTTCAACGTACCAAGGCACCGGAAATCCGCTTGATATCGAGTTAATCCAGTTCTTCGGCTTATGGGATCCCGTAACCCAAAAAATTGCTTACCGAACAAGACATGGCTTTCAAGCTTTCGCACAACCAGAAGATCCCTCCTCAATTACCGTCTCGAACAGGCCCATCGCGAGATACCCAGGCTCAAGCACGAATCTTGGGAGAATCTGTTCGTGGTTAAACGATTGCCAGGAATGTCACAATTGCAAAACCATGCTGGGTGTCATGCCCACGCGGCTTATCGAAATTCTAGGCACATCAGAAACTATCAGCTTGCGACTCCGCCAGACGGAAGAATTAGGACGCGTTCCATTTGCGGCGCTTACTTATTGCTGGGGCGGTGAACAGCCTATGAAATGCCTTAGCTCCAATATCCTTTCGTATGGAACAGCGATTCCGTTCGAGGAGCAACTGTCAACGATCAAAGATGCCGCAAAGGTCTGTCAGGGAATAGGACTACAGTACCTTTGGATAGATGCGCTTTGTATTATCCAGGATGATTCCAATGACAAATCTGTGGAAATTGCTAAAATGACCTCCATTTACGGTAGTGCTGCGGTCACTATTGCGGCAGCCCGATCGTCCTCGGCCACCGAAGGATTTCTAGGGGAAAGATTTCCTGGCCCTAGAGAAGGCGCCATTGTTTCATATCGCTGCATCGATGGTGAGCTTGGTTCTATCACTCTTGTAAAGCTCGATGATGATGGGGATGGTGACTGGGATGAACCGGTAGAGCCAATCGACCAAAGGGGTTGGACCCTTCAGGAGCGATTATTATCCTCTAGGATCATCGAATTCGGCTCTCGGCAGACGAGATGGATATGTCCAGAAACAAGGTCTTCGGGGTTCTCCCGCGAAGGTCTTACGGATGGCTGGAGGAGGGATGTGAACTTCAGCAACAAGCGAAAGACAGAAGCCTTGGACCTCGAGAACATCCGCACCACCAAGTCCACGATTGACTTTTATGGCCGACCAAGGAACAGCCAATTCAAGGAGTATCTGAATGCTATGGAGCATTGGAAGACAATATGCGAAACATATACGGAGCGAGCATTGACACTCTCATCCGATCGCGCGTTGGCCATTTCTGGAATTGCACAAATCTTCGCCGAATTATCCGGGGATCAGTACATTGCTGGTCTCTGGAAGTCGTGCTTTCACTTTGGATTGCTGTGGAAAATCGAGCACAACATTTTGAGTCCCAGGAACATACCTCAGCCAACAACCTACCAAGGCCCTTCATGGTCATGGCTCTCTGTGAACGGGCCCGTCAATTTTGGCCAAATGTGTAGGCCATCCGAGTGCGTTGCAGAGATTATCAGCTGCGAGACGGAGCCTGCAAACGAGACAGCACCATACGGCTTAATCCGCGAGGGTTCCGGCCGACTGGTGTTGGCCGCTCGTACTGTTCAAGGAGTGAGAACCAAGGCGCCATTGAGGCCTCCCGGAACATTCAAAGATGAGTTGATGATTCTAGGCGTCGGCAAGTCCGTCGTTTGCTACGCTACCGCCGCGATGCACTGTGACGTTGAAGAGATTGAGATCGACAAGGTAGAGGAAAGCGCTGGCTGTTTAGTCGCAGAGATCACTCGCCGGAACGACGGGAACAAATTGTACTGCCAGGGGCTGGTTCTTCGGTGGAGCTCTCCAGAGAGGAAAACATACTCCCGCATCGGACAATTCTCCTATTACGGTGACCGTAAAGGGTACACTTTCTCAGATCTTGTTAAAGAGGGACAGTCTGCAGAAGTGGAGTTTGACTGGTTCACGGATAAGCCGACGGTGATAGAGATTATCTAAGAGGTGCGGTTCTTGGCTCCTTCTCTACGACATACTTGTTGTGCCTTTTCATATAAATCTGGTCGACAGAGCCCTTGGATTTCTTGAAATGACATACAATCATTTATGTTATTATTGATAAATAGCATTTTGCTCAGGTATTGCACGGCTAAGAAAGTGATGCGCGACGAGGCCAATATGTTTTTAAGAGCAAGCACCGATCGGAGGTTCGAGAAGAACAAGAAACACGATTTGAATGCTCTATTTCAATGCCCATGGTCGTACAGCGAAGTATTAGACTGTAGGACCAGCCAGCCCATGCGTCAGTGTAGGCATGAATTACTTCGAACGCCCGATTCTGGTTATCAAATATGAAGCCGTCAAAGATCAAACAAGTCTTATCGAATATTATAAGACAACCGCTCTATCGCTCTATTGCATCGAGAGTTCAGTTCATACAAGCATGGCGAACGTTGCGACAAAATACACGCATCATGATCAGGGGAAGGCGGCAGAAGAGTTGCAGACGGGTGCAAAAGAGGACTTCAAGAGGAAATTTGGTGCTGACTGTTCAGACAGCTGACGGGCATTAGAACTCTTGACACTACATTGAAAGAACAAGGCCATGATGAAGAAGCCATCAGACTCGTACATAAATATTTCTCGTTACTCACATGTGTTCTTGTCTCTAATTAGCCTTTAATCACTCTCCTCAACTGAAACATTAATTTACTGAAAAGCAGCAAAGATAGACATTGATGAAGGGTTGTATAGTAGTGAATACTAAACCACCACCCATCCCAAGACTCTCGCAACATGTCAACACATAACACCTACTCCTCAATCGCATAAGCAACAGAATCAAGATAGCCCCAAACGACTCTCTTAACTAAATACAGCAAAGAACCCCATCATCCATCACCATCCCTCCAATCTCTCCGTTCATCTCTATCAAAACCGCATAGCGAGCATACTCATATCCCAACAAGCCACCATCAATTCTATCTACCCATATCGGAGCCTTCATCCTATCCTCCCTACCCTATCATACATCTTATTGTTCCTGATGGAAGTCCGTAGCAAAAATCCATCATGATTTTACACACCTCCTCACCATCCTTCCCGTTTCAGTGCTGTTAAAATACTCGTTTCAAGGCGCATGCATCTCAGGGCCCGGAATCATTTTGTGTGACGCATTTCTTCTAGCATGGAAACATAGGATTATCAGCGGTCCCAGAGCTGGATTTAGATTAGGTGACTTTGACTCTGATGATCGACATAATTATTCTCCAAATTGCGCCTTCATGGCGCGACTCAAACATCTTAAAATCCAACCAGACGTCTAAGTGTGAAAATAAGCGTACCTTACCATATGCACCCACTCTTCAATTATATCTCCCTCCTCATCACCAACCCAAAGCCTCCTCCTTCTCCCCCACCACATTCCCACATCATCATCCATCTCCCAGCTTACTTCCCCTTCTCAGAATCTTGCATTCTATATCTCTTTACGCCCCCAACCAACATATACGGCCACAGACTGAAAGAAAACACGGCATCCCGTCCGCTCTGCCAACGTCAAGCTCCAGATCGATCGACCTGTTAGTAGTTGGGTGGGTGACCACCAGCGAATCCGGGTTGCTGTATATCTTATTTGATTTTTTTGATGAGAATGTGGGAATGTGGTGGGGGAGGTGTCTTTGGGTCGGTGATGACTAGAAAGACATAGTTAAAGAGTGGGCACATAAGTTAAGGTACCCTCATTTGCACTCTCCTACGTCTGATCTGATTCCAAAACGCCTGAGTCGCGCCATGAATACAGCGAAGCAAGGCGCGATTCGGAGAATGATAATGTCAATCTTTCATTCATCAAAGTTACTTTCATAGGTTAGGAATGTTGGAAGTAATATGGAAGTCTTGTGTGTAAAGTGTGGAGCAGGTATAGGCGTCATGGTGTCTGTCGGATCCAGCCACTGTAAGTACTACGTACATGTCTGCAATTCAATCTCTGTACAAAGATGCTGCATTAAGTAGGCATGTAGATAAAACAACCCCATTGAAAAAGGGCGCCGATCAGATGCTATGTTCCAACTCCAGCCTCTTGCCCAATGCAATCCTCCGCTCCATCATAAATGCCAGAAAGTCTTTACTTTTACGTACAAATACCCATGAAAATTAAGCAATTACATGTTCGCCAATTCAGCATCAATCTGCTGATCCAAGAAAATTTTCTTATCCCCCGTTAACTCCGTCTGCAAGCGCTGCTCCACCAGCGCTCGCACTTGCTTCTTCGTAACGTTGTCCAGATCGACCTCTGTAAGACAGCTACGAACTGCCTCTATGATTGCACTGTCATCTGGACCATTGTAGACACCTCGGAAATCGACCGTGCTGACGGGTCTGCTTGCGTAGCCTAAGGGGCTTCGGCTCTGTCGTAAGGGCGGTGATTGCATGGCGATGAGGTTGTCCGTGCTTGGCATATTGCTCATTCTTTGATAGGGATGATCTGTGTAATGGTCGCTCAGGCCTGCCATTGATTGCAGGCGTGAGTGTGGACGGGAGTATTGCGGTTGGTCTTTGTATGGCGTGAAGGATTGTTGCCTGTTTGGTTGGCCAAAGGCCGCAGGAGATTGAGGCGGCATATACGCCGGAGGTCCACCATGGAAGCCTGTCAGGACCGTAGAGGCTGGCTTGGCGGACGAGTAGACAGAGTGTATGTCATCCAGCTCATAGACATTGTTTCCAAAATCATCTTGATAGGCCTTCTCCATGTTCATGCCGCGACGGCCTGGCAAATTGTTCGCCGCGGCATAATCATCCCATCTTTGGAGCGGAACGCTTCGAGGGTCAAAACCTTCATCCTCAATAGCCACAATCTGCTTGTTCCCTTTCTCTCCCACGACAATTCTCGTGTTGCCCCAGGTGAAATTATCCTGGTTCCAGAATGAGTATATTGGCAGCAAGAAGGAGTAGATGGGAAAAGCGAGCAGATAGATTATCATCCACCCGACGTGTTGCCATTGTCGTTTGAGAATGAATATGACGGCTTGTAGACCATAGACAGCCGCAATCAATATGATGGAGATTAAGGGGAATTGCCCTGAGTGCGTCGCCACTCGATAGATCAAATAGCCCAGATATCCACAGGTAGCCGGAAGAATGATTGTCCCGAAGAGATCAATGAAGACGACGAAACGCATACTGAAGCAGCAGAAGCCACAGAGATCTTTCAAAAAGACCAATTCGGCCAGGTTATGGATCGTGGAGTTAATCCATCGGCGCCTTTGAGAGAGAAGAACACTCCACGATTCTGGAGCGGCGGTACTAGCATACGCGTCTGGTATGAATTTGTAGGACATTTGCGGAAAATGTTTGGTCATGAGTGTCGTAAGGTAGCGATCTTCTCCAAGAGAAAAAAGGTTCTTTTTGTGCAGTGTGTCCACGTTACAAACATTGTAGTCGTTAATGACTTTGTCGGATATGATCAAGGGTCGACCTTTGTCTGACGTCCGAAGTCGGTACATGCAGAAACTAGAATAACGTTAGCGATGTTGGAGTAGTCGAATGTAGCAGAAGCGCGCAAGCAACTCACCATCCAGGCAGACATGTGACCGAGCCGAAAAGAGATTCGAAAGCTTTCGCTAAATGATGAGATATGAAGTATTCGTAAACCTGGATCATGGTCCACCAAGTACGTTCTTCGTTCTGTAAGCTAGTCTCGCCACAGATACCAGCAATCTTTGCATCATTAGCACAGCTTGCCACAAGGCGATTGAGTGAATCCTCCTTGACGCTCGTATCTGCGTCAAGCATGAAGAGGTATTCATACAACTCTGGATCCACGCCAATAATATTGTTGATTTGATGGAACATTTCCAGCTCAAGTGGAGACATTGGCGAGCGATGATGGACCCGGTTAAGAAAGCTGAGAAGGAGGATTTGGGAATCTCGTTTACCGCGATTCCCAGGTTTTGACTTGGTCTGCTCGGATTCCTTGCCAACTTTGACTATGACAATGTATGGGACTACATTTCCCTCATATTCGTAGAGACCAGAGTAGACCTTGCCATAATTGAGCTGATCACTTCCTTCTCCTACTGCCTTGAATGGCAACGCCGGAGGGTCAATTTTCGGATCAACTCCAAGTATATCGAGTACAATCTTTGGGGTTGGCCGATCGTTACCCCCTCCAACAATCATGCCATCACACACAACGCAAATGAGCTTCCTCTTGTTATCGTACTGGAGCGCAGTCAATGAGTCAAGACTTTTGCGCAATTGATCTTCGCCTTCAGTGTAAGCTGGCACTTGGCAGATCACAAATTTGTCTTGTGCGACTGGTCTTCGCTTCGAGCCAAACTGGAGGGCGGACAAGAATTTGGTAAGAATTACTAAACAAATGATGATTGTAAAGGCGAGCAGTATGTAGTTGTTGACCTGGCACCTGGCAGTGTACCTAAAGTCGGGTATACCTTCGTAAAATGCATTCTGCATGCAGTTCAAAGTCTTCTCGTAATCTGGATCGTTGGCCTTCCACTGATTCGAAATATCGCTACCGGCACCCTGTTGGATGAGATCGGACACTTCACTGGGTATGAAAGAATACTCAGCAACATTACCATACAATTGCTTGGTGTAGAAATAGTCCGTGAGATCGTAGATCTTGCCATACAGAATTACCCAATTGCGCTGGCTATTTGTAGCTTGAGAGCTAATCGAACTCTTGGTAGTCGCAAGCTCACCCTTGTAGTATTCTTGAATCTTGGGCAAGAAGATATCAGTATACCAATTGATGCTGTTCAATTTCGTGGCGGGGTTAGGTTGAAGTATAGGACCCGATTTGTGTACAGCGTCTGGATATAAAACTGTGGTATTGGCTTGTAACTGGGCCGGTGTAGTGTCATTCAACACTAGATACGAGCAAGCGACTGACAGAGGCGGCGGAAAATATTCATCAAGATTCAAGCCTGCAAAAGGCTGCATTAGCGTCTTGGTCGCCAGTGGTTGAATGTCCCCGTGTGTTATCTGCCAGAACTTGGAAATATCGTAGACCTTCCCGTGGATGCTAACCCAGAAATCATTGTCTCCTTGGTGGTAGCCTACCTCCTGCTGGTTCCAAACTTTGTCGAAATTAGGGCAGAGAAGCCTGCCAAATTCGACAATATAGAATATGACGGTTGCGTTGAGCAAGAATATGATCAAGCAAAGAACGAGTTTCTCTCTCCACGCGAACCGAATATCGGGGCGCTTCATGCGGCCTATGTAGCGGAGCATAAAGGAAGGTATCCAAAAAGTCAATGCCCAGACGATTGCAACCCAAATACGACGACCCTTTGAGACAGGCTCGGCAGTAATGGACTTTGGGTCGGCCAGTTCGGGGTCCAGGCCACCGGTGAATTGATTCATCTCATCGTCGTAGTAGGAGATTTGTCCCTTCGTGTCGTCACCTTTAGCACCGAGGCCGTAGTCGCCAGGCCTCGTATTGAGAGTCCGCGACATGGTTGGAGCGACAGACTTGGCTGCACCTTTTCCCATCGTACCCATACTCTGCTTTCGTGATAGAAGATTGTCTCGGCTCCCATACTCCTCGCCCATTTGGGGGAAGAATCCACTTCCATTGTGATTGGGTGGATTGGCAGAATAACCGGTGTCTAATGCTCCACTGCCCATATGATACGGCGAATGTACAAAGGGGGAAGTTTCAGCAGGTTTGAGGTCCAACATACTTTCTGCCTCCCACCAAGCACCCTCGCGGATCCAGACCCGGTCGTGCCCAATCACTACCTCTCCATTGCTCCATCCACGTTCAAGAATCCAGCTTTCGACTCCGTCACGACCCTCCTGACAGCCAAGCCGTGAATATCGACTGCAGAACTCCGCGATATCAAAATCAGCAGTAAAGTCGAGGCTCTTGTTACGGTAATTTGCCCATTCCGGAAGCCTCCACAATCGAAGCTGCTTGGACACTGTACCAGCGGACCAGGCAGATGTGGTAGAAGCTAGGGTCCCAAGGCTAGCGAGTGGCTCATCCGTAGGATGCAGAGCAAGGTGATACCAAACTCTGCTACTACCGAGCACAGCGGGAAGATCCATCCGCCTATTCAAGCCCCCTAGAATACCTTGTCCCTCCAATGGATACAGAATCTTTTTCAGGAAGCCACCATCTTCTGCTTCGGCTCCAACCTTTTCAAGAACTTCTTCTCGACGTTCCCGTTCCAATGCTCGATCCCTTGCGACTGGTCCTGTAGTGATACCCATGTCTGCCGCAACATCCGCAACAGCATTCTGCATATCTTTTAAGACAGAACTACCAGGAGCAGGTACGTCAATCCCATCCTCTTTCATTTCGGCATTGATGCCCAAATTATCATCGAATATACCACGAAGGGAGGCGGCTTTGCCGAGCTCTTGGCCCGGTATCTCCACCACTGTGATATTGACTGTGTCACCAGTGTCTTCATCCGTCCTGGGGGTGCGAGTGCCGACTCTGCCACTACCGCTTTCACTGGTTTCATCTCCATCTTTACGCCTTTGCAATTCGGTGGATATGGCATTGTTGGCCTTCATTAAGACCCAGTCTACCAAAGCCTCATAGATCCCTGCAATCAGAACCTGACGCTCATCCGTACTACAGTTTCGCATAAGTACATCAGGCTCGATTCCGAGAAGACCACCAACATCTTCGCATATGTCTTCCAGGTCTTCCTGATCGATAAGAAGGCCAATTGTGTCTCCAAGCTTGAGCAGTCCAGCAAGAGTAGAGATCAGGTTGCGATGAGCCGAGCCCTTGATACCAATCTCCTTCAATGCAGATCTGAAGTCTTCCGCCGAGGCAGTGTCATCGGCGGCTGGGAGGTACTTAGGTGGCTCGTAGGTGCCGGATCCATTAAGCAGCGAGTATGCGGAGGGGTGCTTCAGGCTGAGAAATTCTCGCTCCGCCGGCGTTGATGCGGACGTAAGAAGGTAGTAAAACACATCGAATGCTCGATAGCCTGGTTCTTGCGGTACATTGAGTAGCCCTCTGAATATATCGATGCCCGACTGTGAGATCGATAGAGATGCACCATTGATATCTCCGGTAAGAGTAAGACTGAATGTAGCCGCAAGAGCAGAGTGTCTGGGCGTCGCTGGGTTGTGTGGTGTCACGCAGTGTGTGAACGGTCGTAGAGCGGTAAGCGCTGTATGTAAGGACGCTGGGATATCTAGAGGCAGTGCAGAAATGAAGGGCGAAAAAAGTGAGGGACTCGAATGGTGCAATGATCTATTACAGATGGTTTCAGCACATCTTGCAGGTTTGGATTCTAGACAACATAGGTTCTTACCCTAGAACAACACAGCCGTCTTCGGCTCGTCGCCGAGCATGCTCCCACGCTTGCCTTGCGAGCTCAGTATCTACTGTACCACCTCGTTGGCCCTCATTACTAGGGTGGGCAGCCGTAAGCCAGGTGTTGACTACCAAGCTTGTACTCGCGTCGAGGCGGTAAGGGCGTGCAGAGGCATAGCTGGTATGTAACGCATTGAGAAGAGTAGTGGTAGACACTTGGGTTGATTGTTGGGCAGTGTATCGGATGCCACCAGGAGTAGAGGTACCCGAATACGTCGACATTCGATTAGGCGTGTCCATCTCCGGTGTTGTCCCCCACTGGGGCTTTGGGTAATCACCGCCAGACGTGGAGATGGCCAGCAGCCTAGAGGACGAGCCAAGGCCAACGTAAATGAAATCGGCTGCAGATTTTGATGTTAGGAATAATTTGTCCTCCTCAATGCGTCTATGATGCTGCAGACAAGGCTGTTTATTGAGGGCGACACCAGATCAAACGTGACTGAGGGAATGGTACAAGCGAGTGACAACAGCTAGAAACGAGTGTAGGAATTGAAGCAACAATTAGATGGTCGACTGCCACTTTTCGTGAGAAGAGTCGTAGGAGCAGCGAGTGTTGTCGATTGGGTGGTGTTTAGAAATCTCAAGGGTCAGACTAGGCACTAGTAGAGCTAGACCATTCGCCCCTGTTGCCGTTACCGACGCCGCTTGATCGACCAAAAATAGTAGCGATTACGCTACCAGACCCTCCAGACCTCGTATTCGATCCTTTTCAATAAAGTCAGGAGTCTCGAAAGGGTGACACGCTCTATGAGATGTAGAGGGTGACCATGCTCAACTGTAACTTCCTATCCTTACGGTAGATCTCGCATTTGTTGATTTCCTGTTGCTTTATGCAGGGCACAGGGAGACCCGCGCCTGGGTGGCGCTAATGGATTTAACCGGCGCTCAGCAGTGTAAACAGATCTCTCCAGCAGTCCGACGATGACCTGAAATGTTGGATATAGACTTTGAATAACAACGTTGAGGAATCATAGTGGGCGCTAGAGTAACCATATGAATCATTGCATAGAACTGTATAGAGTGGATACCAAAGAGGCTGTGGCAACTTATACGGACACCAGATCTCGTAAATCTTCGCGGTCCCGAGACGCTAATATTTGGCAGGGGACATCTCAGCCTAGCAACACAACCGTCTTTCACTCTCCAGGCGCTGTCTTCTTCAGTATTACTTTACTTATTCCAATTCTCTGTAAATGACCTTCGTTTGACTGCACTTTTGATCGTTGACCCGTGACACCTTACTCTCGTTCGAAAACACAGCCCCTGACGCCTCCTCCAGTCAAAATACGACTAAATTCGGCCCAATTACCCCGTGTCAACACCTTCTACATGTTCTTCTGATTGACATTGGGACGGTTGAGCTCGGAGATCTCTCCTGCTATTGCCAGCTTGGTGTCTTCCTAATTCCATATCCTCTGTTGAGGAGCCCTTCATTGAGCCGCCGGCATGGCGCTCCATTCGCTCAACGGGTCAACTCCCTCGCATGCACAACCGTCTTTACCAGCATTACCAGCTCATTTGCAGTCAGATACACATCTGACTGCCCATCTCGCTAGTCGGTGCGCACAATCTTTCGGATTTCCAGTAGCTGGTGAAGTGCTGATGCTGTCCACAGTTTCCATGTAAATCTACCAGTGTCAAGACTATCATCCCAGGCTCTGATCTCAGTCAACACTTATACATCATCTGCTAAAGGTCCAGATGGCGGGAAAGCGGGAAGTGCCATGGGTGAGGCCGAAGACCTGGCCGGAAGAGCCTGGTCAAGACTGGGAGGCAGAGGGGAGAACCAGGCTGTGGTATTTTTGTAAGTCTGGAAACTACAAGGCGGTCCAAATGAGAGACAAGTGCTGATCTAGTGGCATGTATAGTGGCGAATCTGGCTCTGGCAAGACAACCATAAGGTCCCACCTATTGTCTTCAATACTCTCTTTCTCGTCCACACCACTGTCCACAAAGCTTTCCCTTGCGGCCTTCGTATTCGATACCCTCACTACGACCAAATCTCTCACTACGCCGACTGCTTCTAAGGCAGGTCTCTTCTACGAGCTACAATACGATGCCTCCTCAACAATGAACCCAACTCTAATAGGAGGAAAACTGCTAGATCATCGATTAGAACGGAGCAGAATAGCTTCCGTCCCAACGGGCGAGCGGAGTTTCCACGTCTTATATTATCTTCTAGCCGGTACAAGTGCAGCGGAGAAGGCACATCTTGGTCTTGACAATGCAGGCATTGTGGCTGAAAGTGGAGTGGCCGGTGGCAATAGATCTTCTGGGACCATAGGCCATAAGAGATGGCGGTATCTCGGTCATCCTACGCAGCTCAAAGTGGGGATCAACGACGCGGAAGGGTTCCAGCACTTCAAAACGGCCCTGCGAAAGCTTGAATTTCCCCGGAATGACATTGCAGAGATCTGCCAGATACTGGCCAGCATTCTTCATATCGGCCAGCTGGAGTTTACCACAAGTCAATCTACTATGCCCTCGGCTGATGACAGCGGCGGTTATTCACACGAAGGTGGAGAGACAGTCACCACCGTGAAGAACAGGGATGTCTTGAGCATTGTTGCTGCTTTCCTTGGAATAAGCACCCAAGATCTTGAGACGAGTCTCGGCTATAAAACGAAAACAATTCACAGAGAACGAGTCACGGTCATGCTTGATCCTAAAGGTGCTCGTGAGAATGCGGATGAACTCGCGCGGACGCTGTACTCCCTTCTGGTGGCCTATGTCATTGAGCAAATCAATCAGAAGACATGCGCCTTAGAGGACGCCGTTGCTAATACTATCTCGATCATTGACTTCCCAGGTTTTGCCCAATCAGCTTCCACGGGCTCAACGCTGGACCAATTGCTCAACAATGCTGCAACGGAAGCTCTATATAACTTCGCTTTGCAAAGCTTCTTCGAACGTAAAGCTGATCTCATGGAGAGCGAAGAGGTCAGTGTCCCGGCGACTAGCTATTTTGACAACACCGATGCCGTCCGAGGCCTTCTCAAGCATGGCAACGGCCTCCTAAGTATCCTTAATGACCAAACTCGGCGTGGTCGAACAGATCTGCAATTCCTTGATAGCATTCGAAAGCGTTTCGAGAATAAGAACGCTGCAATCACCGTAGGCAGTGCAACCGCTAAGATGCCGGGCAGCAATTTTGCAACCCACAATCCCGCTGCCTCATTTACCGTGAGGCATTTCGCGGGAGAAGTGGACTACCCTATCAACGGACTTGTAGAAGACAACGGAGAGATCATTCCTGGTGATCTGATGAACCTGATCAATTCCACCAAGAGTGATTTTGTCCGTGAATTATTTGGCCAAGAAGCACTACATACCGTAATGCATCCTAATGAGAAAACTGCAATCATGCAGGCCCAAGTCAGCTCAAAGCCTTCAAGAATGCCGAGCATGGCACGCAAGAGAGGCGACCGACCAGGGAGACTTGCTGCACGTTCAACCAGTGCCACTCAATCTAACGAAGACCTTGAAACGTCTACTGGAGACATCAAGAATGCAGTAGGACGCAGGGGCAACACTCGCACTGGTGGGATTGACCAAGGTGCCTCGGGCCAATTTCTCTCATCAATAGACAACATCATCAAGTCCATTTCCTCTCCGGATACGAACCCTTACTTCATTTTCTGCCTAAAGCCGAATGACCGTCGTATTGCCAACCAGTTCGACAGCAAGTGTGTCCGCACACAGATTCAGACTTTTGGAATTGCAGAGATTAGCCAAAGATTACGGAACGCAGACTTCAGTCTATTCTTGCCTTTTGGGGAGTTCCTTGGCCTTGCCGAAGCAAATGATATCGTAATAGGTAGCGAGAAAGAGAAAGCAGAAATGGTACTCAACGAGAAGCGATGGCCCGGCAATGAAGCGCGGGTGGGTAGCACTGGAGTTTTTCTGAGCGAGAGGTGTTGGGCGACGATGGCCAAATCGGGTGAGAAAAGCTTCACTGGAGGGCGCTTCTTCGATACGGACGTCAGTGATATCGGAGATGATGGGCTAACCCCAATGGAGAGCCACAATATGGGAGATTCAAGAGTCAATCTCATGGCATCACACCAAAACACCCCATCCCCTGGTGCATATATCTATGGTGACGAGACAAAGCATGGAGGTTACTTTGCTGGGCGAGAAGTCGACGCTCGATCCGATGCTGGTGCCTCCGCCTTCAATTCTGGCGATATGTTCCGCAACCTAGAAACAAGGGAGCAGATGGCTGAGAAGGGCAACAAAAAGAAGATGGAGGAGGTCGACACCGTGCCAGTGTCGGGAAGCCGAAAACGATGGCTAGCCGTGGTTTACCTCTTAACATTCTACATTCCAGACTTCCTCATCAAGTGGATTGGTCGGATGAAAAGAAAAGATATTCGACTGGCATGGCGTGAGAAGCTTGCCATCAATCTTCTTATCTGGTTCAGTTGCGCTTTTGTCGTTTTCTTCATCGTCATATTCCCGCGGCTCATCTGCCCGCATCAATACGTCTATTCGGCAGCAGAGCTTTCTTCGCACAATGGCAAGAACGGTCACAGCGCATTCGTTGCGATCAGAGGCGAAGTCTTCGATTTGGGTGCTTTTATTCCCACTCACTATCCATCCATAATACCGCAAAAATCGCTCGAGGCCTATGCAGGAGTTGACGCTACGGACCTTTTTCCGGTCCAGGTCTCTGCTCTCTGCAACGGAGTCACTGGCAGCGTCGACCCTAGCGTGCAGCTCAGCTATACCCCAACGAACATATCTGGATCGCCAACCGTGATCAGTGCTACCGATCCTAACGCGGGATATCACGATTTCAGGTATTTCACGAATGACTCGCGGCCAGATTGGTTTTGGGAAATTCAGCAAGAACTTCGAGCTCGATACAAGCAGGGTGACGTTGGTTACACTCCGAAATACGTCAGTCAGCTTGCAACAAAGAAACAATATTCCATAGCTACACTCTACGGCAAGGTATACGACTTCACGGATTATGTAAAAGGCGGTCGTCGCCTCCAAGCTCCGCCAGGGCAAACCGTATCGTCTAACGCCGATCCTAACTTCATGGACCCCCTAGTGGTGAACCTTTTCCAAATGAGTGCTGGGACCGACGTGACCAAAAACTGGGAAGCCTTGGCCATGGATCCAGCAGAAAAGCAACGCATGATGGTCTGCCTCGAAAATCTCTTCCAAGTAGGTGCTGTCGATACGAGGAATTCCGCTAAGTGCCTATTCGCACAGTACATCCTACTTGCCATATCCATTCTGCTAGTCACTGTTATCGGTTTCAAGTTTTTCGCGGCTTTGCAATTTGGAAAGAAAAATATCCCGGAAAATCTTGACAAATTCGTTATTTGCCAGATACCGGCATATACTGAGGACGAGGACTCTCTGCGACGTGCCATCGATTCTGCGGCGAGGATGAAATATGACGATAAACGCAAATTACTGGTCGTTGTTTGTGATGGCATGATCATCGGCCAAGGGAATGACAGGCCTACACCAAGAATTGTTTTGGACATTCTCGGCGTCAATGAGACTGTGGACCCCGAACCACTGAGCTTCGAAAGTTTGGGCGAGGGCATGAAGCAGCATAACATGGGGAAAGTCTATTCCGGTCTCTATGAAGTCCAAGGTCATATTGTTCCTTTCCTGGTCGTCGTCAAAATTGGGAAGCCTTCTGAAGTCTCGAGACCTGGCAACCGAGGCAAACGTGACTCGCAATTAGTTATCATGCGGTTCCTTAATCGCGTCCATTACAATCAGCCCATGAACCCCTTGGAACTAGAGATGCATCATCAAATACGAAACATCATTGGAGTCAATCCCACTTTCTATGAGTTTATGCTGCAGATCGATGCGGATACCGTGGTGGCTCCTGACTCTGCTTCCCGTATGGTCGCTGCGTTCTTGCATGACACAAGGCTCATTGGAATATGCGGAGAGACGGCGCTCTCAAACGGCAAATCATCCTTCACCACCATGATTCAGGTGTACGAATATTACATCTCGCACAATCTAACAAAAGCCTTCGAAAGCTTGTTCGGATCCGTCACTTGTCTGCCAGGCTGTTTCACCATGTATCGGATACGTGCTGCAGAGACAGGGAAACCGTTGTTCGTCAGTCGAGAGATTATCGAGGCCTACTCAGAGATCCGAGTCGATACTCTTCACATGAAGAACTTGTTGCACTTAGGCGAGGACCGATTTCTGACCACGCTACTTCTTAAGCATCATCCAAAGTACAAGACCAAATATACCTTCAATGCTCATGCATGGACTATTGCACCCGACAGCTGGAAAGTCTTCATGTCACAACGTCGTAGATGGATTAACTCGACTGTCCACAACCTCGTCGAACTTATTCCGTTGCAACAATTGTGTGGTTTCTGTTGTTTCAGTATGCGCTTCGTCGTCTTCCTGGATCTGCTTAGTACCATTGTCCAGCCGGTAACGGTAGCTTATATTGGTTATCTATTGGTGTTGGTCGGCCTCAATACTAGTACGATACCTCTTACGGCATTCGTGCTTCTAGGTGCCATATATGGTCTACAAGCGATCATTTTCATTCTAAGGAGAAAGTGGGAAATGGTTGGCTGGATGATCGTCTATGTGCTGGCGATTCCTGTCTTCTCGTTGGGTCTACCGCTCTATTCTTTCTGGCACATGGACGACTTTTCATGGGGTAACACACGGATCGTCATGGGCGAGAAGGGCAAGCAGATTGTTATTTCCGATGAGGGCAAATTCGACCCAGCATCAATTCCACACAAAAAGTGGGAGGAGTATCAGGCCGAACTTTGGGAAGCTCAAACCCAGCGTGACGACAGATCAGAAGTCTCGGGTTACTCTTACGCAACTAAGTCGTTCCATCCAGCAGCTTCTGAATACGGCCACCCACCGTCGAGGCCTATGTCACAGATGGAAATACCAAGATACGGATCTCGCATGTCACTGGCGCCCTCTGATATGATGAAGAGGGGTTATGAAGAGCACATGGAGATGGCCGATTTTGCTGACTTACCGAATGATGACGCGATACTGGCTGAGATTAGGGAAGTTCTGAAGACGGCGGATCTCATGACCGTGACGAAGAAAAGTATCAAGATGGAGCTGGAAAGGAGATTCGGTTGTAACCTGGACGCGAAGAGAGCGTATATTGGTTCTGGTAAGTTACTATACATTTGCACAATAGATATGGGCTTGCGCTAACATTGCTGCAGCCACCGAAGCAATTTTGTCAGGACAGCTGTAAATGGATTGATCTGTATTAATTTGGAAAAAACGAGGTATTCACGGAAGGTTGCATTGGGTCCGGAGTCGAAGAGCCCTCATTTTATTGGTCATGCATAGGAGGAAAAGCGACATTTGGTGGGCTCTCTGGCATGAAATCGGGCGCACGACATGTAAACATCTTGGGAGCATCCTCACACGTAATACTGTACATCAAAATAAGTAATGCAGACTATTGCTACCACATCCAAGCCCCCCCC
>KE598567.1:417280-452030 GCA_000444155.1 Cladonia macilenta KoLRI003786
CATTTACCCCCTCCACCTAACCCCCCACTCCCCCTTCGCAAAACTACTCTCCACAACCCTCCCTCCCCTCACACAATCCACCTTCCTTCTCCTTCTTCCCCCCTCTTCACCCTCACCCACACCCTCACCCTCAACCTCAAATCCAAACGCCACCCCCCTCCTCGCAGCCTGCCTCACCATCTCCCGCTCCTTAGCTCTTCTCACACCCAGCTGCTGACTACTAAGACGCTCGTCCTCTCCTCTCCTAATTGGTTTCTTGGGAGTTATAGCGCCTGTAGAAGTGGTAGAAGTGGATTTAGAAACAGAAGTAGAAACAGAAGCAGAAGGGAAAGAAGGGAGAGGGACACCACCACCCTGCTCCTCATCTTCCTCTTCCCCCACACCCTCTCCCCCATCCTCTCCCTCCCCCCCACTTCCTCCCCTCCCACCATCCCCCTCATCAGCCCTCCCAAAAATCTCCCTCTCCACCTCCCCGCATTCTACAATTGCATTGTTGCTAAGTAACCGCACGAATGTCCGCTCGATTAACGTTTCTAGAGAGGTGCCATTGGTAGAGAGACGGGGTTTTTGGCGTCGGCACTTGTCGGAGCAGTATTTCTGCGGTGTGGACGGGGGGGTGGTGTTGGGTTTGCGGGGTGCTGGGGGGGGAGGGGGGTTAGTAAGGGTAGGGTGGGGAAGGGGAAAGAGTTTGGGTTTTGTTTTGAGAAAAGAAAGGACATGTGATACTAGCGTGAGGGGTGCAGAGACGGTTGGAATGAACGAAAGCTACTATTTCTTGTTGTATTATGTTTTGCTGTGCTAATACAAATGCTTCGAGATACATAGCAGTGATGGAACGTATATATATAAAACTAGTGACTTACTTATAATCCGTCCGCAAGTATGGCAGTAGACCGCATTAGCTGCTGGAGGTGGGGGAGGGGCGTTCCGTGTGGGGCGGGTGGACATGTTTGATGAGGAGAATAAGGAGAGGGCGCTGGTGGTTGGGAAAGGAATAGAGGGGTGTTGTTGGAGGTGGAGGGTTGTCCCACCCAGACGCGATAGCAGTAGTTGGAAGGGGGCGATGGATGGGCTGCAGCGCATAGGTGTGATGGAGGTGGACGGCTTGGGAAGGAGGAGATGGTGGATGGTAGAGGGACTGTTGAGTGGAATGTTGAATTTGTGATTTAGGGTGGAGGAGGTGGGGTGGTGGAATATCGTCTATATGACTAATTGTATATGTGGGCCATGGTTGAGTGGTTTGGGGTCATGTCTAGGATGCAGGATTCACTGAAAGCAGATATTGGAGGCACGGTTCATGACTTGCATTTGAGATTCAAGATTCGTGGTTGCAAAAAAACGTATTCTTAGGGTATCACAATTCCACCGTAGCAAACACCCCAGCTAGCAATGTTATCGTTACATCATGGAAAGCCTCTTTCCCAGTCCACCGTCATACATGAGATATTATCTAGGAAAACAATTTTGGTAGAATCGAAATAGCTCTCGCAAGAGCAAAATAGTGCAAGTATTCTGCTGAAAATGGTGATGGTACAAGCTGATCAGAAATCATCCCACACTCAAATCGAAGAAATTCCGCTGAGGTGCACTATAGTCCATATTCCATGGACCGTCCAGCGATCCTCGAAATTTCCTTTCAGAGACCTTAATAGGTGGGATACAAGGGTGTGGAGCAGGGCTGTCAAAGTAATTTTCTGCGCGTGAGGTGATTGATATCTTATTTCTTACGGGTGATGATACTGGAGGTGGCTCCCTTCCCACGCGTCCAGAGCTGACCCGAGTGATCAGTGGAGGCCGCTGCGGTGGAGGTGGAGGTGGCGGGTCGCGAGTGGGCCGTGGGGGTGATGGCACGTCTGTTGGAGGTTTCACCTCTGAGGAACCACGAGTTGGTCCGAGTGTCGTTGGTGGCACTGGAATGCTCTCCGCCGGTCTCGAGACACTAGTATCGCTGGCCACTATAGTCGTAGGTAGAGGCGGTAATGGATGATTGGAGCCAGGTTCCTTGCGAACTTGCATGCTGATTGGTTTACGCAACTTTCTCCTTTGCACGAGATCGGATTTCTCGGGTTCATTGGCCGGCTTCTGAGTGAAAGAGTTCTGAAAATTTGATGATGGTGATGTTGCTGCGGAACTTGAGGACGGCCGGACCACGGTCAAAGCCGACGGTTGCTTGGTTGGTGGAGGAAGCATGGAATAGCGGGATGTCGCTTTGGTTAACTTGACTGGAAAAGTATTTTGTGGAGGTGGAATGAGAGATGCTCTTGATGGCCTGTCACCCGAAGGTACTGGCGGCAAAGTAGCCGTGGGAGGTGGATGTGGTGCCGGCGTCGGCGTGATCAGCTTTACTGGAGATATTCCCCGTGCATACTCTAGCGAGGAGAAACGGTGGGAATATGGTCGATCTACTTCTAATAATGGATTGCCACGAGAGCCTGAAGAGGGAGGTGGGGTTGGAAGATGGCTTTTTTCTTGATAAGAAAACGTTTGAGGCGCACTCGAATTACGAACGCGTCGGAGAGCGTCTACCGGAGGTGGGTTGGCTAATTTGACATTCCCCTTGGACGTCGCGGGTGGTGAAGGCGGCTCGTGCAGGAGAGTGACTGAGGGAAGTGGTGCCATCAAATTCGCTGAGGCAAGAGAGGTGGTTGCAGTCGAGTACCTCTTACTGAAAGTAGGGACGCTGAAGTTGGGTGCTGCTGGGGAAGGAGTGCGCCGATGCTTTGGGACGTGTGGTGGAAAAGTCTCGGATGCAGGAGGAGCAAGGTTAGAATCTGCAATTTCCTGATTTTCCAGACCGGGGCTTGGGCTAGGTGCTATCCATACGCGAGCATTTCCGGATTGCCCAGAAGGCACCGGTGGGCTGCCGTAAGGATGCGCTGTCCAGTCTTGGTAGTCAGATTGATACTTTGCTGGCGAAGTCCCTGGTGACGAGTCCCTCGACGTTGCTACCGTTCTTGCACTTGTAGATGCATATGACTGTCTGGGAGATTCTCTCAATCCATCAAGATACATCTGATTGATTGAAGCAGTAGTATTTGATGCAGATCGTGTTTCTGTAGATGTTTGAGTAGCTAGAGAATGCCTATTCGCGGCCGCTGGGGTACGATCGACTGGTTGTTTCGGTGCCCTTTTAATATTCACCCAATCACCGTCAGTATCTCCATTTGGTAGGTCCTGTCCATTCTCGGATGGAGACTTGACATTGCTTTGGACCTCATCACCATCGTTCCTCAAGGGCTTGTTCCTAAATGATCCCTCGGTGGGTGATGGACGCGCGTTGCCCGTGAACCGGTTCGGATCTCTCTTAACAAGATAACGTTGGCTAGGCCGCTGTTGCAGTAGCGATGTGGCATCTCTAGTGGCGGGTCTACAAAACTCATCTGGCTTGTATTCCTTGCCGCCCATAGCTTGAATCTCCTTTCTAACCGTTACCAGCCACGCACTCATGTCTTCCGGACTGTCAAGTACAAGGAGGAAGCACGACGTAGAACGTTTTGATTCGATCCTTAAGCCCAATTTTTTGAACAATGATCGTGAAGCCTCTGTGTCCAATGTACCTTCGTCGTCCGAGACCTGAGATATTTGCAAGACATACGGTTTGCCAGGAATGGCGTCACTGGCAAAGGCCGCAGAATCCTTGCTCAGAGGCATGATTTTTTCGGGCAGGCGGTCATAAAGTCCGTCACCGGCATATTGCAAGATATACCCCGATGTCACTACGACGAACACCTTGTCGGCCCAAGCAGCCTTAGCCAAGACGTCCGATATCCTTGATCTCCTCGCTTTTTTTTCTTTGGGAGCCTTTGCTGTATTCGTGCTTGATGCATACGACTCTGATTTCTGGCTAATGGAAGTATCCTTTTCGCTGCTTACTCTCAGGATGTACTCAGCCGATAACGATGGCACGCGCAAGGTTGCATGCTTTACAGCTTGTGGGTATACTTGGAAGAGTGGAGGTGGGCTCCAAGGAATAGACCTTCCAACGTTATTATCTCTTTTGAATGATGGCTTCGTGCGCAGGCCTGCCCTTGAGGATCGTTGTCTCAACGGGGCAGCTGGACCCTCCATTTCAGGAAGGGCACTGATCTCCAGAGACGATGACGCTGGCCATGTTGTATTTGTGATCCCAATGGTCTTGGTGACGCCGCTTTGTGCAGGTTCGCTTGCCTCCCATTGTGTGTCCAAATTTCCTCGCTGAGTCTCAACCAAATTCGTCTTGGATTTGGCGAAGAAGCCTGTTAGCCCAAATCTGGACGAGCGCTTGTTCAATTTGGCTGTCTTTGCGTCCGAGAGCAGTGACTCCTGCTTGTTCCGATGTTCTGCGGGATACTCATGAATAATGTCAGCTGGTCTCGGTCTTTGGGATCTCTGATATAACGGGCTGTCGAAGGTCTCCTGTAAAGGCGATCTTTCGCCGTGAACAGACGAGTATTGTTGAGAAAGACCCGTAGACAGATCCATGATACGGAAGGAGACAGGTGCGAAAGGCAATCCTCAGACACCTCCGCGGTTTCGAGTCTGCTCTGGCAATTTCAATGGTTGTGTTCAAGTCAAAACCTGATATAGTACGCGCCCATTTATATGATACATCGTGCACAGGATCAGGACCAGGTCAAGGATGCCGTGTTTGGCGAGCCGCCGTGGTAGAGCGGGGCAATTCAGGGCGAACTGTCGGCGAGTGACAGGCTTCCCGTGCTATTACTGGGAGGATATTTTTGAAAGTCGATGAATGGTAATGGACGTGACAAAGGAGTGGCTTCTGTAAAGACTGGAGCTGGAATAGCTGTAGAGTCGTGAGAATCGACGATTGTGGTTGAGAAAGCGGCGTGGAAGCTGAAACAGTTGACGTGGGAGCGTGGAAAAGGATTGTGGTGCAGTTGGCGGCTGCGGTTGGTCAATTCACAATTAGAATGTTGAACGCGTTCTTGAAAGGAGCGAACAGGAATTGGGGAGCTTTACACAAGATGTATTACTGTAGAGACGGTATGTTGCTATGTTTTGGGGGCGACGCGAGGAGAAAGGAGTGAATGTGCCTGTTGCAACGCTGTGTAATGAATTTCTCGTGTGACGGCACGGTCCAGATCGCATGCAGCACTAACGCAAAGTCATCGCGAACCGTCGGGCATTTTTTTCCGGTGAGTCTAAGCTCTTTGGAGCTCTAGACAGGCAGTCCATACAATAGTAGCAGAGTTCAAGCAACGTTAAACCACCTGCAATCTTACTTGGGCCGTCAAGCCCGGCTGCACCCCCCATGTTCAGGCACGTCAAACCATCCCGGCCAGCCGCGGTGAACACCTGCGACCCCTGGATCCCCTGGATTCTGGGCTGGAAGGCCATTGCTTTAGGCGTGCCCAGCCCGCGAATCACCACTTTCAGGCGACGCCACCATCCTATTCTTGCCCTGACCAGATTCTGATCCAAGCTCTCAAATCTCCCCTCGATCTTAGTCCAAAACTGGAAGGGCTGGCCTCGTCTAATTTCGCCAATCTGGAAATCCAAGGCTTCACATCGTCCTCCAAAATACTGCTTGAAAGACAATGTTGGTTCTTTGCTGAGGAAAACCAAGAAAGCCACAGAGGCACCTTTGCCTGAGGCGCAGACGAGTGACTATGGGAAGCTCCCCTGTGCCAGCAAATTGCATGCGTCTCAGGGGGCAGCGAAGATAGAAAGTCCAATGGCTTTCACCACAGCCTGTAGCTAGAAAA
The DNA here is from genome assembly GCA_000444155.1 of Cladonia macilenta KoLRI003786. Taxonomy (NCBI): domain Eukaryota; kingdom Fungi; phylum Ascomycota; class Lecanoromycetes; order Lecanorales; family Cladoniaceae; genus Cladonia; species Cladonia macilenta. The sequence continues at coordinate 422,986 of KE598567.1, forward strand.
TGTGTCGTAGTATGAAGTCTGCTCAACATGTACCTTACACCACAAACAACCAACTACTAAGGGATCACCAGCCCTGTGACGCTAGGCTGTGTCGGGACTAGCAGCTGATACAGATACCGTACTTGGCAGACTGCTAGTGAGGATAGCTTCGTCCAGTGCGATTGAGAACAATATCACATTGAGGTAGTACGGTCCTACCTTCGACCATAAAGATAACCATGCTTTCGCCATAAAGATGTGGCTTGATCGGTTCTCTGCAAATCCTACCCCTACAGCTACAGGCTCCCCTCCACCCCAACAGAGGTCATTCTCACCTGGGCCACGACGACCAAACCTACTTGGACATGGAGTGGCCCAAAGACCTGGTTTCAGTCCCCGTTCGTCATCTCTGAACGTTTCGGGGAAATTCAACTCGTCGACCACCTCCTTGAACTCTGCTAGACTGCCTAACGGCTCGGGGCTGAAACAGGAAATAACCCCCCCGGCTGATTCTACGGACCCCTTAAAAGTCCTGGAAGAGATTGTTGGAAAACCATTACATGAAATAGATGGGGAACATGAGCCTTTGCAAAATGGAGCTCATCTTGAGAGGCCGGCCGAGCTTGTCGAAGACATAAACTTTAGTGGACTAGGTCTACAAGACTTCTTGCAACGGGACGATAATGAAGACGTATCAGAATTACTGACCCAGACCACACAGTCGGCCGAGGAATGTGAGTATGTATGCTCTTCATTAGTGAGAGTACCCCTATACTGAGATGACCCAGATGAAAGGGAGAAGGACAAGTTCGAAGACCTGCATCGATCCATCCTGGTATGTCGGTCTCACCTCGATTCATGTCTAATCTAATCAATATTTACTAGGCCTGTGATGATGTCCTCAAAATGGTCGAGGTTTCTTTGACCAATTTTCAGAAAGACTTGGGAGCAGTCTCTGCAGAGATCGAAACACTACAGGCACGCTCGACTGCACTGAATACGAAATTAGAAAATCGAAAAGTCGTGGAAAAATTACTGGGCCCTGCTGTCGAGGAAATATCAATTGCTCCTGCCGTTGTGAAGAGGATAGCTGAGGGTTCGATTGATCACACCTGGGTCAAAGCACTCGACGAATTAGAGAAGAGGTCAAAAGCCATTGAGCGCAAGCTTAAAGGCCCTGACAAAGTTCTCGCAGCGTCGGATGTGAAACCACTTTTAGAAGATCTAACGAATCTGGTACCAAGACCAACGTCTGGCTGCCCTACGCTATGGCTAATTGCTATCGTAGGCTATCGAACGTATACGTGATTTCTTCGTTTCTCAGATAAAAGCTTTACGCTCACCGAATATAAACGCCCAAATCATTCAGCAAAATGCATTCCTCACTTACAAGGACTTATATGGCTTCCTTGCCCAACACCACAGTCAACTTGCAGAAGAGATCGGCCAGGCATATATTAATACTATGCGTTGGTACTATTTGAGCAACTTTACTCGATACAAGCTGGCCCTGGAGAAAATGCCATTATATACGGTAGACAAGCACGATGCTTTAGGGGTCGATTCGGGCAGTCAAAGAGGTATACCGAATTCTCGAGATACAGCAAGGGCATGGGACACTAATGAACGATTCTAGGAGCTCTCATGGCGGGATCCAAGTCTCTTCAGCCTGCACATGACGCCCTTTCCATCGGGCGCCGAGTTGACATTCTGAAACACGCCTCCTCTAATGCCCTTCCCTCCCATGTCGCCGAAGATTCAAAAACACCTACCTACATCGAGGCTCCCTTTCATGCTTTTAACACTGCTTTAATAGACAACGCCTCCTTCGAATACTCCTTTTTGACCGCTTTCTTCCCAAACGTATCTTTTCAAACTCTGTCACAATACTTCAACTCTATATTTTCTCCAGTCTTTGCGTTGGGTCATGCCTTTACGAAACAACTAATAGAATCCAGCTATGACTGCTTAGGGATACTGCTATGCGTAAGATTGAACCAGCACCTGGCTTTTGAGCTTCAACGCAGGAAGTGCCCTGTAGCTGATGGATACATAAACGGCACCAATATGCTATTGTGGCCACGTTTCCAAGTGGCCATGGATATGCATGTTGAGTCTGTACGAAAATCCACATCCGCGCTCTCGGGCGGTGGCCGCGCGACTCTGTCTTTGACAGGCTCAGGGGTAGACAGCAAGGGATCAACGGCCCCACACGTGCTTACTCAACGCTTTGGTCAATTCCTACAAGGCATTCTAGTGTTGAGCAGCACAGATATGGCAGTGTCAGGAACTGCAGAAGCACAGACAAGCGACATCGAGCCGGTGGCTCGGAGTCTAGAGCGTCTTCGAAGCGAGTTTGATTCATTTTTGACGAAAGCAGCGAAGGGTCTAGCGCAGGGCAAGAGGGAAAGATTTTTGGGAAATAATTACAGTCTCGTTCTTACTATCATTGGGGACACTAGCGGTAACTTGGCCAAAGAGACGATGGAATGGTTCGAACAATTAAGGGAGGGATTTGGAGGAGAATGAACAGCGGTTGCAAATGGTAGATGAGCCCATAATATCAGGAATACTAAGCAATCCTATTCATAATTGGGAGAAAATGAAGCTCCAGCCTTGTGCAAACATTGTGCTGCCGCATCCCCCTTGCGGCCAAATGTTATTCCGTAAACCCTGTCAGCCCTACCTATCTCCGTGATGTTCGTGGCCTTTAATGGAACTATCAATACATTTTCGTGAAGAATCCTCTGCTTAGTAGACAGCCACTCACACCCTTCTGCCAGTCCCTTTCATCGTCCTTGTTCCACCTCTGAGTCATGGCCACGGTACCGCCCCAAGGAGGGCAGCCTACACCACAGCAAATGGCAGCCATGCAGCAGCAGCTCGCCATGGAAGCTGCAAAACGAGGGATGACGACCCAACAATTCCAAGCAATGCAACGTCAGGAACTCGAAGCACAAGCGCGGAAAGAGGGTTTAACATTCCAGCAATACATCGAAAAGCTACGATCACAGGCTCTTGAAAACCATAAGCGCCAAGTAGAAATGCAGCAGCAGCAAGCCGCACAACAAACACAACAGGCACAAGGACAACCACAGGTCCAAGGGCAGCAAGGACAACAAGTCCCTATAGCACCGGGCGCACCCGATCCCAAAGCCCAAGCGCTTGCAAAATGGTTGAGAAGTCAAGATCTGAAGACGAGGACATGTATATTAAACGGCCAGCGCAAAGACATGTTCAGAGGTACATTTCCGCCCTCCTCCCATTCTTTCCACAACACCACTAACAACCCCCACCAGTAAAACGAGCCCTCCGCGCCATCTCATCCCCCGCCTACACCACCGCCTGCAAAAAAAACCCCCTCCTCCCCCCCCTCACACCCACCACACCCAAAACCGAAATCTTCAAACTCCTCCCCCTCTCCCTCCTCGCCCTCCGCGTCTCAAAAATAGATCCCCACGCCAACCACAACCACGCCCCCTCCAAACCACAAAAACGCGTCAAGGGGCTCTGGACAGTCAAAATCGAACAGCAGCAGGATATAAGCGATGATTTGCACTATGTGTGGTTGTACGAGGGACCGCAGTGGCGGATGAAGTTATATGCGGTTGGGGCGCTGATTTTGATTATGACGGTGGTTATGTTTCCGCTGTGGCCGGTGACGCTAAGGATAGGGGTGTGGTATCTTAGTATGGGGTTTCTGGGGTTGATTGGGTTGTTTTTTGCAATGGCGATTTTCAGGTTGATTTTGTTTTGTGGGACGGTTTTTACGGTGCCGCCTGGGTTGTGGCTGTATCCGAATTTGTTTGAGGATGTGGGGTTTTTTGATAGTTTTAGGCCGGTCTGGGGGTGGCAGGAGGTGAGTTGTCTGTCCTCTTGCTTCGCTCTATTACCATTCATTTGGAAAGATCCTCTGCTAATCCAGATATACTCATAGGAGAAAAAGAAAAAGTCAAAGAAAAGTAAGAAGGGAGAACCGGTCGAGGATTCCAAGGGAGCGGACGCAGCGAACACCTCAACAGCTACAGCAACCGCTTTAAATACTGGAAGTAGCGAAGTAAGCAGGAGACACGCACATGCAGCGCCGAGAGTGGAAGAGGTAGAAGACGAGTAGATGTCAGATTTGGCGTCCGCATATCCCATTCAATTCAATTCACTTCCATCTCCGGTACGACTTTATATACATTTTCTCGGCGTTGGATGCAATTACGCAAGGCATTGTGCGGACATGTCATTAGAGCAGTTATGTACAACAGCCACCACGAGGCATGTGGACATCTAGCGATATCGAAACTTTCTCACTACATGCAATTCATTCTTTCCACATCTACCATCCGCATAACAGGTATTCACGTACAAGCCTCTCCTTCTCGCACTCCGAACCCCTCCCTACCGACCCACTCGCCCACTCCTCCCGTTAACCTTTCATACAAAACACCAATTATAATAAGAACTCCGCTTATGTACTACCTCTTCCCTATCCCTAAAAAATTCCTTCCATTCTTTCTGCTGCTCGCAATAATTCTGGCGTAGGATTTCGTTTCTTAGGCGTCCCACTATACATACTAAATGGATACTTGTGTTACTGGGGAAGGACGGTGGGATGTTGGTATTAGGATGGTTGGGTGCTGGCGATGTAGTGCTAATAATATAGCACGGATAACAAGCACTGTACGTTTTAACGTAGTAGTGCTGATGATACCGCCGGAACCCTGATCAGGCTTCAGGACGTTTGATATACGATTGCGGAGAGCGAGCAGAAAGGGAAAGCCGTCAAGAACGTTACATGTAACCTGAGAATATTATCATGCATCAACCCATTCCATCTCGAAAAAGATTATGATTGCAATATTGTTTTCTATATACATAAAATATTCGAATCATATCACATACATCCTGTGTCTGGTATAAGATAGGAAATAAACATGGCTAGCCGGCCCTAAATAACAGCCAACCCTAGATAACAGCCAACCCTAGATAACAAAAGTAATAGCAGAAGAAATGTACAGCAGCGGAGCCAATCCTCTGCATCAAAATGCCAGTTAGTAAGTATCCATCCATCTGTCCTTCCGTCCGTCAGTTGAAGCCATCCAACCATCAATCCCAAGAAAGCAAAAGTAGGCCGATGCTCAGCATGTAAGGTGGTGAGGATCGTATCGTGCCATGTAGATCGCAAAGTGGGCCGGTGCCCAGCACCAGTAACCAGCTTCGGAATCCCTCGTTCTCATCCGTGTCTCTTCCTTCCTAACTGCCCAATTTATGTATTTCCCTCCCCCATCCAAACCATCCCCTTTCTTAAATAGGATTCCCCCCCCCAGGCATCTCAAATAACACCCCCCCTCGGCAACGCCACAAAAACCGCCGTCAACGGCACACTAATCAGCACAGCCCAGATATGACTCTGCATCACAATCTTATCCTGCAGTATCCGTATCGTCTCGTCCTGCACCCAAATACTCTTCGCGAAAATCTTCTTTAGCAGCGCTTTCTTCGCATAGCGCTCCACCCACAACTCATGACTATAGCTATTCGAAGTGCCAAACGTTTCCATGCTGACGCCTTTCTTTGAGCGAGAAGTCATGCTGAAGACGTCGTCGGTGGAGATGTTTGCTTCGTCGTCGGAGGGGTGGTTGAGACTGTCTATCGAGGCCCCATCATCGAATTGTTCCCAAGGGCGCAGAGCGCGGTGGTGGTTCGTATGGATAATAACGCAAAGGCCCTTATAAGCCGCGACGCCGATATCAAAGCCTATGAAGAAGAGCGGGAAGACGAAGAAGCGCCACCAGCGGGGTAAATGGGTGAGGCAAAGCAAAATGCCGAGGACGAGGGCCATGACGACGTGGGCGATGCCGGAGTTGCGGACGAAGAGGACGCGGGGTTTGTTGCCGTTGCAGATGGACCAGCGGATGAAGTTTGGGTGGGATTGGCCGCGGAGGGTGGCTTCGACCATGTCTTTGACGAGGGAGAGGGCGGAGGGGTGGGTGGTGTGTTGGAGGGCGTGGAGGACGGCGGCGCGGTTGCGGTGGGAGAGGTTGAGTTCGCGGGGGGAGTTGGGGGCGAGGTAGTGGGATATGACGCGGTTGATTTCGGAGCGGAAGGGTTGGACGGAGACTGTGGGTGGTGAGTTAGTTGATAATTGCGTTGTGAATATTCGGATGAATCGGGACGACGCACAGGCTTGCCATTTTAGACCCATCTGCGCATTTGCATCGGCGACTGAGTCTGCGGCACTGGCTTTGGTGTGACCGGTTGTGCCGGAGAGGAAGGACTGCTTGTCGAAGTTTGTGGGCGACATTGGTGCTTCGGTCTTGTCAAAGTCCACTTCATATGTGTTTACTCCAGGCCTCTTCATCTCGGAGGGGGGCAAGGGAATTTGCTGGTTGGGATCGTTGCCGTATGGCTGTGGTGCTTCTACTTGGTACCATGGTGGAGACAGCACTTGCTCTGATCTCGGAGCTGCGAAGAATCTCCTTGTGTAGTCTTGTAGCCATAGCCAGAATTGTAGGTTTTCCGCATCGTGTGAGACGTATACTAGGTAATCCTTCAGGATTCGATCAGCATCAGCACCTTGATGATGGAGCGCTTAGGTGTACCATAAAATCTTGAAGCGCACACGGCGGCAATGCTCTATTTTGAATGACATTCTCAAATGAAAGTTCCGGGGGTATAGCCCTTTTGTGTTTCTGTGTTCTTTCAACGTATATCTGACATTGGGTCAAGTTCATGGGCCCTGGGACTTTGGCGACATAGTCGGGTCTTTTGTAGAAAAGAAGCGACATAGTGAGAAGGGATGAAAAGAAATATAAGTATAGAAATTGTCGTAGTGACTGTGCCTGATACAAATTTCAAGAATTCCAAATACTGAGTGTACAAATATTGCAACGCGGGAGGGGGAAATGGAGATTATCAGGAGTAACAAGGCCAATTGCGAGGGGGGTTGCGGGGAGAGAGCGATAGAACTAGTAGTGTGGTGGCTCTCATATTGATGAGCAGCAAGGTTGATGATTAATGGGGTTAAGAAGGGTAGAGGGTTGTTTCTATGCGCAGCGTGTAGGTCCAATCGAAATCATTGGTCCGAAGGGTTTGCACGAACGCGAGAGGATGGCGTGGTATTGTTTAGCGGTCGATTCGGTGGGCATGGGCAGTCATCGATGGAGCTACTTTAGTCCTTCTACTATACTATGATAGTAGTAGGAGCAGGCCATGTGCGCCAGGAACACAACATGCAGTGGCCATTCACTAGTGCTGTGTATTTCCCTTGTGCATTCACATCAAGCCCTTAGACAATTCTACGGCGTATTGTGATTCGTTTTGTTATTGTTGGACTGCATGATGGTTCATATTAGGTGCATATTAGAATATTAGGTGCTTGTTAGGTGCAGATCTAGAAGTGCTTTTGGCGGGGACGGGAGGGTGCAGAGGCCGGGGGGCCCTTTTAGGCCCCGTGTACTTTGTAAGGTCCCTGAGTGAGCACTAGATACCCCTAACCGAGGGCCAGCCTGCATCTAACGTGCATTGATGGCGTACGAAGTAGAAACTATCACGAAACCCTCGTCGCAGTGGCCCCCTGAGCAGTCCGACCGAAATCCCCATTCGCTTCATCGTCCATTGTTTCGGCATGGGACACACTTCTCTGCTCTGTGTTTCGGCCTTTGCTTACTCTCTACGGGAGACATATCCGTCGAACAATCCACCTCAAAGCTGACAGCCGCTATTCTACTGTCTGTACTGGTATGGTGTGTGTCTCCAAACTCTGGGTGTCACCTGTCAGCAAGGATGCCTCATACCTTCGTGTTCTTATCCCCCGTGAGCGACGAATCCAGGCCGTCCTGCTTTGCCAACGGTATCGGTACCAACTCCGGTGCTATTCTATTCTCAATGCTTGGCTCATTTCGGGTAACAGCGATGGGCCAGATTGTCTCGGTGCGGGATAGCGCTCGTGCGCCCACTCTTTCTTAGTCAACTTCAACACGCAAACCCAAGACGCAAACTCAACCCCCAACGCCGCATCACGGTAGGTAGATTGGGCAACATACCGAACCTCCCAGATCATCCAGAATGAGCCCTGAAGAAGAACCCACGGGAGACTGTTCATCCACCGCATGTCTTCTTACATGCGTGTCGTGAACATCTAGTTATACACATCTTGTTGATTATGGGCAAGTTATGCTGTGGCATTCCTCCTTTGCGCAGGGGAAGATGATTTGCTGCATTAGGTGTGGATCTCAAATTTGTACAGCAATTTTATCTCACGATATCGTGGAATCTGGATCCTGAAAGCCCCCGGCGCGAGCCGCAGCTGACACGACGATCAATCACAAGCACAACAAGTTCCCGTCGCCGTTCACTGAGTTTTGTAGTGGCTAACCTTCAAAAATGTTCGACAATACAGCGGCCTCACTTGGCGACGATCCATTGCTGGTCAACGGCCCAGAAAGATGAGTGTACCGGTAGCTCTGCATAAGTTGTGATCGTACTTGTACCATCACGGGAAATCGGAATAGATTAATATACAATATGCAGTAAGCAGTCAAGCCGCCGTATTACTCATATCTTAGTTTGCCACGTGCGACCCAATTGTGGCTGATTTTCGAAGCTGAAAGTCTACATAGTTACCTTTATGCAGAGCGCTGAATCCTCAACCATTGTCAGCATCATGCTGCTGCCTCATGCCTCATCAGAATCCAAAAACGAAGTGCCCTCGTTTTTAAGGTTACACGAACAAGACGACAGATCTAGAATGTCGACATCTCTAACTTTCCTCCTCTGAACCTGTAGACGTCCCGATTCTGCTACTGATTGCTTCTTCCGGCGGAGGGGCTTGCATGGCCTCGTACATCAAAGCTCGATGCTTGTTTTCCACCCAAATCTTGTTCACTGTGCTGGTGTACCCTCACGAGCTCGTGTCGATACAAGTGTACACAGGTGACGTACTGAAACTTGATGTATACGCTCGAGGTGTGACATGGGGACCGTCTTCTCTTGCTGTCCAGCAGCTTCAGCCAACATCTTTGTAGGTGATGCGGCGGAAAGCCGGAGCGAAGCCTGGAGTGTGTTGCTGGTTCTTTCGCATCAGACGATACTACATGTCAGACTGACTAATTCGAAGCAGGCGTTTGAGTTATTTGATGCGCCTGCTGTAGGTAAGAGTACCTACTATGACTACTTCTCCATAGTCATACGGCACTGGTTCTCTCACACAAGTATGACTTAGAGCAGAGAAGCCACTACTCAATGATAATAAATATAGGCACGAAGTATACAAGCCTCAAAGCACAGATAGATTCAGACCAAGGTGCTGCAAATGCTATGCTCCGGCTCGAGCTTCTGAATAGCTGCCTTTCAGTCCACATGCACACGCGTTCGAGCAACATGTGGAAACGAGGTGGCGGCCTTATCCCTGTCCCGGAATTGATGTGAGCCCGGTAACTGTCACTACCGGTAACCAATGGCCAACCTTCCCGCTTCCACTTTGGCAGCCACAAGCAATCGAGCAATATTAATGACCAGGAAAAGGACGACGACTCGGAGATTTTCCCATAATGAAGACGGAGTAAGTTTGCCTTCGTCCCGGTCCCTCGAGTCATACCCCTAATGGCGAAGACACATCACGAGGCTGCTGGGATCGCAACAGGGCGTACATCCCCAACTCTCGCGAGGATCACCCCTGAAGAACAGGATACTAAAGTACGTGGGCCCATCGTAACTAGATCAGCACGAGTGGATTGCGGCGTAGCTTAGCCTTCAAGCCTTCCTCATCATCCCCTAACCAGTCCGCCCCGAAATTCCTTGCTCATGTTCGCCGGCTGGGTACTTTGTCTCCACAAAACGGTTGATCGAACCTGAAGCTTATCTGTTACCTAAAGTAGTGGGTGGAATTGTTGGTGGCAAAGCGCGTACCTGCAGGAATTGCCGACGTGCGCTAACTCTACTGGTGCCACGTGCGAGGCGCATTGTGCGTGATTACTATCCAGGACAAGTGGAGCGAGGTGCGTTTGTACCTCGATATGACAGGACGGTAGGGTATGTGGATGTGAATGTGATGGATAGCTGCAGATGCACGCACAGGTGTCCGTCCACTTTGCTGGGAATGGGACTTACCGGGTTTTGCTTTTTTCTGCAATTATCCTTGTGCATCGCAAGTACATGGAAACGCGATGTTGCTTCTTCTCGACCTTTTGGGACTACGGAAATTACCGAATGCCAATCATTGCGGTTTACGTCCACCGTCGCGCGAATCTGCCTGCTTGCTCGACTACGATTACTGGACCCCTGATTGTCAGATTGGGAAATTCTCAATGTCTATTGCAATACGGAAGTGAAGAGAGAAAGTGATTGCTGTACCTGCCGGATGGACAAAGGATTCCATCACTGCATTTTAATCAAACCGCAAGAAGATTGCTTTGACTTTTTCCGAACCTATAGATACACGGGCAACAGGATGGGATCTTTCATGTTATCGAGCCCTATGAGGAATGTGCCACCGCACAATCCAAGTCATGGGCATCTCGTAACTTACAAGCATCTGTCATCTCTTGCAAAAACTTCTAAGCCGGAGATTGGCAATCATCTACTTCCTACACACGACTTGCTGTGCCGTACCCTCATTTTATTGCGCATCAGTTTCAACGAGAGATGGGTAAAGCCTATGCTGATTGGCAGCAAACAGGTATGCCGGCCAGAAAACTGTGATGCATGCTAATTCCAGTACTGAAGAAATCGTTCATATCCATCTATGAACGAGTCATCATAACATATCAGTAATAATAGGTACTTGTTGCAAGCAAATCCCAAAAGGGTTAATAAGCCATCGCCGCCTTTGCTCAGGCTCAAATCGACCTCTACCCGCCCACCAGGCTGTCCACTCTCTCCTACCAGGTCTTTCCCCTTCATACTCTGCCAAACGAATCATGACAACTCTGACCAGGTAGGATTTCTCTGTCTTATTATAATATGTCATCGTCTCTGAACGGTGACACGTGCACAAGCTTAGAGCCCACCTACACACGCGTACATAGGTACGATTTCTGCCTCATCTATAGCCCAAAAAGGCCCACTGTCCGTTGCACTGCTTCTCGAATGACTACTCAGGGAGACCACGGAGGAGAGTACCGTCGCTTTGATCTTGCTTGCGTAGCGCAACGGCTTCAACGCGCACGCCGGAAGCGGTGAGCGGACGTGGCATGAAATCAATTCGACCAGCTACATGCGGGTGTTTGCTCGTGAGATTGTAATTTTGGGAAAAGTTGCCTTTGAATAGCTTGTGGTGCGGCTGTGGTTCATACACTCCATCCATTTCCGCCCTGCACTCTCTAATTTCTTTCCGGAAACCGTTTTCAAGAAGAAAGTGGACCACGGAAGTGGACTGGACATGGCGTTGGTCTGGAAGTTGTTCTTTGTCTCATGATTTATTTGATCTCTACATGCAATGTCGTTCTTCATTCTCAGGCAACTCATGACATGCCGCCACGATGTTCAATATATCGAGGGACCGAATTTCATACGCAAGAGGAAATGATCAGATAGATATTGCTGTCTTCCATTCATTACGACCTACGAAGTACACTCTTCTGTAACTAGCCACCGCGTTAGAGTGATCTGGCTGCAGACCAAGCCACCCCCGCTCATCCCGATCGACGCGCTTCAATCCGGGAGCCTCGAACAACCTTTTCCGTTGCGCCGACGTCACACAACCTCAATCCACAAATTATCTTTTACATTGTCCCAGTGACCAGTAATTGTTCTTTAGGTAAAATGCGGGGTCAATGATGCCACGATACAGAGAGACTTTGTGAATGTAAGTATATAACCAGAGATCTCTGTTGGAGCGCAGGTGGTTTCTCAATACACCTGCGCTCCTTCATCCCGAGCTACTAGCTGTCTTGCTTTTGAACATTGGCAAGTCTCATCTAGAACCGATAAGACTAACCATGCTCCAAGTCTATCTCGATCCCTGCACCGTTAACAGCCGCAAGGTGCTGGCGGGTTTAGCACTACTCGGTACGAAGTACGAATTCAATTTCATCGACTACTTCGCCGGCGCCCACAAGAGCGATGAGTATAAGAAGATCAATCCAAATGCTACAGTCCCCTCCGCCACAGATGGCGACTTGACCATCACTGAGTCTAATGCGATTCTGCAGTATGCAGCAGATCTTGAGGAGGGCCACTCGGCCTATCCCAAGGACCTGAAGAAACGCGCCGATATTAACTGCTTGCTGCTGTGGGAGGCGTCAGTCTGGTTCCAAAGCTGCTATGTCTACCTCGTGGAGTTCATTGTCAAGCCTTTGCTCAAGGCCGAGCCTGATCAGTCGATAATCGATGCTCAAACACCACGGTGGCTCCAGCTTGCAACCATTCTTGACAATCGGCTAAAGGAAACCAAGTGGCTGACAAGCGACGAGATCTCCATTGCCGACATTTCAATTGCAGCTTCAATGCATCTCCACGCAGCCTGCCGCTTTCCACTGGAGCAAACCCCCCATCTCAAACGCTGGATCGCAGACATCGAGAAATTGCCTTGCTGGCAGCAAACTCAGGGCGCTGTGGAAAAAGCTTTGCTTCCCGAAGCCGCCGCTGCAGCCAGCTCGACAACAGCTATAACCGCCAACGGTGCAAACGGCGCCGATGATGGCCACCACACAGACATCCACGCCATCTTCAATTACACCAAAGACGTCTCCCCCCAGCTCACCGAACTCTACTTCTACGACTCCCCCGCCTCAAAAACCATCCACGAACCCGGCGACGACCCCCACTCAATGCCCGTCCACAACGGCTGGCCCCTTGCCTCCTCCTTCTCCGTCAACAAAGAAGGTTTCGCCCTGCACTCCTTCCACACCGCCTTCTCCCAATGGGACAACGACGCCGCCACCGCAACACATTTCTACCCCGAAATCGTCTCCTTCCTCAAAGAAACCCAGGGAGCCAAACGCGTCCTCGTCTTCGACCACACCATCCGCTCGAAAACTAATTTCAACAAAAAACTCACCGAAGGTTCAACTACCCAACGCGCCCCCGTCATGCTCGTCCACTGCGACTACACTGCTGAATCCGGCCCTATGCGCGTGCAACAACTCCTAGGAGCCGAAGCCACCGATCTCCTCTCCCGCCCCTACGCGTTCTTCAATATCTGGAAACCGATCCGCCGCGTCGTTGAAGAACATCCCTTAGCCATGTGCGACGTGACCTCTTCTCCCCCCGAGGATTTCTTTAAACTACATCTCAGATATAAAGATCGGAATGGAGAGAATTACGTTATGAAACATAATCCGAAGCATAAGTGGTGGTATTTTCCGAAAATGACGCCGGAGCAAGTGGTTTTGTTGAAGACTTTTGATAGTGAGGCGGATGGGAGGGCGAGGTTTGTGGGACATTCGGCGTTTGAGGATCCGATGAGTAGGGAGGGGGCGCCGTTTAGGGAGAGTGTGGAGGTTAGGACTATTGCTTTCTTTTAGTTATTGTGATTGAGGGGGATGGACCGCTGGTGTTGGCGAATTTTGGATGGCTGGGTTCGATTTGGAAGGCTGGGTTCCGTATGAGTGATTTATGAGGTTGATGTATTGCTTGTTTTTTTCTTGCCACAACCATTAGCATAACAGCGTCCCTCTTCCTTCCTGATCATTTATTCTGCGCTCTTAGCATCCCTTTCCTCATCTACCTACCTCGCTTTCCATTCTATCTTACCTCTACTATGCCACATCCGTGAGAATCATTGTCTTTCCCCACCCTGAAAACCCCCAAAACCAGCCCTATAACTCCATTACCTTTCCCCTCCCTTCCTATATGTTTCGCTACATCCACGCACCCCTCACCACATATATGCCGGCGACCCCAAACCACATATACACCATACACACCTCCATCACATCTCCCTACAACCCCCACCCTACATACCTAAAGCCCAAGGCCTGTGCTACAACCAGTAAGTAAAGTAAGTAAAGTAGTAAACACTTCCCCAGCTGGAATCGCATAAACCTAGCTATACAATACACCATCTCTACACAAACCATCCGTCTACCTTACAGACAGATAATTCGGAATGAGAATGCAGCTCGCGAGCGAGACGGACGGGGTTTGGCAATGGGATAGTTGTGGTAGGTGCAGGTGCAGGTGCAGGGGCTGGGTTTGGGGCGGGTGATTGGCTGGGGCGGGGGAGTTGATGTGCGAGGTATGTCCTGTGGGGGTGGGAGCTGGGGACATAAATGGGTGATGGGTGATAAGGCAGCGGCAGGGGGTGTGGGTGGAGGAAGAGGGGAGGGGATATGTTTTGACTGATGGCCTTGGTGGAATTTAGGAGGGGAGGTGGAGGCGTGGGTGGTGGGGTTTCATGCACTGGTGGTGTGTGTGTTTGTTGTGCTGATTGTTGGATCTAAGCGGAAATGATTTGTGGCAGGGCAGGGGTTATGGGCTGCTGGGTGGGGGCGTTGGTGGCTGTGCTGGGTTTGATGGCTGCGTTGTGTGGTTTTCACGTCCTGTACAGCCTGCTCGATTGGGAATTGGCGGCGTATTTATGTTTGCGGTTGTGGGTTGAGTGGATATAGCGGATCCGATGATAGCGATGTTTCTGCTGCTGGTAGAGATGCGTGGGGTAGGTAGACTCGGGGCAAGGTTTTCTAGAAGCACACGTCAGGGGGGGTATTCATATCCTTCTTTCCAAGAAACCAGGAAATAAGCTGCTATGAATACGCGGACAATGGTATCCAAACGTGCCTATGCACAACGCTTGTGTATATATACAGACGAACACCCTTGGGGCTCGTCAAGTGCATGAATCACTGCAGATGGTTACTGGTACACAATAGGAAGTTTAGACGCTTAAGTGCTTCAAAAGGTATTTAAAGCTTGTCAATGATCGCCTTTGCATACTCGTGTGTTTTTGCTTTGCCTCCCAGGTCGCCCGTCAAGAACTGAAGAGGTCAGCGATGAGGACTGAGTGCAGGAAATGATTGTTTGTTTACCTTTCCTTCCGCAAGGGTATCAAAGGTTGCTTTCTGAATCTTGTCCGCATGTTCAAATAGTTCCATGTGTTGCAGCATCATTATACTGCTCAGTAACAATGCTGTTGGATTGGCAAGGCCTTTACCTGCAATGTCAGGTGCAGACCCGTGCACAGCCTCGAATATTGAGCATTCATCTCCAATATTGCCCGAAGGTGTAAGGCCTAGCCCACCGATTAGGCCAGCGCACATGTCGGAGAGAATATCGCCGTAAAGATTCGGCATGACCAGGACTTTGTCATTGTATGGTGTGGGGTCCGTGACGATCTTCAAGCAAGTGTTGTCGAGTAACTCTTCGTCGAATTCTACTTTAGGAAAATCTTTCGCGATTCTCCGGGCTATATTGAGGAAGAGACCGTCTGACATCTTCATTATTGTTGCCTTGTGCACAGCTCTGACCTTAAGCTTTCCCACATCCTCAGCATATTGGAATGCGAATCTGAGAACCCTTTCCGATGCTGCCCTCGTGATGAGCTTTATGCTCTGCACCACGCCATCAACTACCACATGCTCAATACCTGAGTATTCGCCCTCGGTATTTTCTCGGATGAGGACCGTGTCGACGTTGTCATATGGCGTCTTGTAGCCAGCGATGGATTTGCAGGGTCGGACGTTTGCGAAGAGATTAAAGGTTCGACGAAGGGTGAGGTTGAGAGAGACGTGACCTTTGCCTATGGGCGTCTGGTGAGGTGTGAGTCTTGAGGCTTGATGTGCATGTTGAATGATCACGTACGGCTAGGGGGCCTTTCAAGGCTACGTAATTCGTTTTGATGCTATCAATGGCTGAATCTGGGATTACCGTTCTGCCGTTCTTCAATTGAGGTGTTACATCCACAGATTCCCATTTGATTGGAGCCTTTTAGCAATGAGTATAGCTTCTGATAGAGCAGGAGGGACAGACGAGCCTTGGCTGCCGCAAAGATATCTATGACTGATCGCGATATTTCGGGTCCGATACCATCACCCTCGATCAGCGAGACAGTGTATAGACCCTAGTAGCGCACAGTGAGCGATTGGCTCGAAAAGGATTTCTCGAGGAGAGAGAGGACAGAGGAGCGTTAAGGGTATCGGATTGCCCTACATCTGGGCCCTTCTTTCCGTTGAATTTTGCAACCTTGTCCTCGTATGGGACAGCGTAGGATCTAAATTGGGTCTGAATAATGGTATGATGTTAGCCTCCCATCTAAGCCCCATCTAGGTGTTTGTACAGACCTGGGTTAATGCCGGCAGCCACTTTCGCGTTGCATGAGGTCGCCGCAGGCATTGTCTCACAGGAGTGGAAAATGAGCGGCTAGCTATCATCTTGGGAGCCGTGAGCTTCTAGCACATGAGCAGTCCCGATAGCTGTGTGGTGTTCAAGTGATTCTTGAAACAAGGTATTTGGAGATGTTATCGGCAAAAGCAATTACGTTCCCCTGCAGGATGCCAAGGTGTTTGAATGCTGTGGCATTGTAGTAGAGTCTATTTCTCAATGCCATGCCACAGACATGATATTTGTCGAGTAAAGCTACCTTAAAAAATCAAGCGTCTACAACCCAAATTTCAGCCCAAGATAACAGAGCTCTGCCCTGACCTTACCCTCCACCATGTCTATAGTGAGCGCCGCTATACTCTCGTGCGACGCGGGTTTCCATCACGCGAGCCACAAGCCTGAAAGCAAAGCAACCGCCGTCCTAGTTCATGTCCAATTGCCTTCCACTCCGCCTCATCATATACCACAATACAGAGGACGCACGGGAGCGCTGTAGGCTGAGTCCATACATAAATTAAGATAGTACTTATCAGAACTTGGGTTATAGGAAATTGAGTCCGATAGGCATACAATCCCGGATTGTACAGCATAACAATTGTTTGGAGTCACATAAAGGATATTATAGCAAGGACTCTGGTGATATGGTCGATTGATCGGATGGTAGCTGGGCGGCATTTTTCGATCCTCTTGCTTCACCAATGCTCTTTATGAGAGTAAATAAACGTTGAGTCATCGTACATTTCCATGACGTTTGGTTATCTGTTGGTAATCTGCGAACCTCGACAATATGATATTCTATGTGATAAAGTACGGTAATGTGATCTTATGGCTTGATACTTGGCATCGTTTTCTCAAAATTGTCATTGATCTTTCAGTGCCAATCCGCATGCTCGGTTAAAAGTTGGCGGTTAACGAGATTGTTGCATTCCAACATCGGAAGCCGAACGCTGATTGGTGTTGCAAGTTCACTATCCGTCTCGGCTACGACGCCACTCATGCAGGTCGGTTGTGCTCTTTCTCAGCTACATCCTGGATCATCAGCGAACCATGCGATGGTGCTCCGGGTGCTCTGAGGTGTCGTTGCTGACTGCGCCCCCTTGGAAGTAGGCTTAATGTTAACCTGAAACCTGAAACCATGTGAGGCTGAGTGATTTATTGCTACTAAAGAATGCAAACTCATGGTATGATTGAGGGTTACTCTAAGCTTACAGCCGTTTCATGGCTACTCTCTGTTCACTCTCATTCTATCCATCTGCTCTTCTTCCTTTTGTAAATCACGAAACAGGCCAACTCGCTTTCGCATTAGAGACAGGGACACAGTAACATTCAGAGTCCGGCGCATACGGTATATACAATACATGTCCATCGCGCCATCATGACTCGTGATATGTCTGCCTCAGAGGCCGAATTGTACGGCATGGATAACCTCGACCATCCACCATCAGATTCACAGGCGGCTTTGTTGCAAGTAGAGCGGATTTCTCCTCCTCCGCCCCCAATCGATACCTTTGTACACAATCACAAACAACCAAACAAGTCTGAAATTGACAGAAGGCGATCCATCATCCTCTTACATGGAATTCCTCACCTGCTCCCTTTACTAGCTACGGTCGCCATCATCTGCTTGAATGCTCGTGAAATTTATTGGCAAGACCTGGGCCTTCACGATCAGAACGCTAAGTTGCAAGCCTTACAGTATGCCTCCAAAGCTCATGAGATGATGATGGTTGCATCTTTGACTGCCATTGTTGTTTTTCAGATTCGATACGACTTGAGTGGCTCGAAAGGAGTACCCTTAGGCTTCTTGACGGCAGGTTTCCAGCTAAGCGACCTATCGTTCGTTTTTACGAAAAAGTTCTTCGGAGGAGCAACAGCACGCGCACACTCGATTGGATGGTCGCGCTTTTCTCCACTCACATACCTGCTAGTCTTAGGCTTTGCTTTGACGTCAGTCGTCGGACCGTCATCTGCAGTTGCGATGATTCCAAGACTAGACTGGTGGAACATGTCGCAAGTCGAGGCTTTTGGGCGAGAATACAAAGATAGAGTATATTTCAATCGCACAGAAGCAGAGCTCTGGCCTGGAGACATAACCAATGCAATATATCCAGACGTGAGTTGGTGTAGTGCAACGAACACAAGCAATCAGGATTGTGCTGTCAGAGCCATAGATATTATCGGGCCGTGGACTTATCTGCACCAGAGTCAGGGCACGAAGCCGAACATTACAGTCTTCCAAGACTCCGAGGTGACAAGATATCTTACCTCCCAGGGTGGTCCACCCGACAATTCAAGTTGGACGGTGTCGTCGACGGTGGGATCTATTTTTGCCAAAGATTTAAATCACTATTGGGATTGGCAAATAGAGAACGCGAGCCTGCCAACCTCTGTTACTCGGCCTTTGCTTCGACCGGCTTTCATTAACCCGACCTTCAAGTTCAAGAAACCGCTGGTACAAGCACAGTGTCAGTCATATGTGAATCCTGACTGGGAAAGCGAGACTTTTGAATTTCCGCACGACGAATTATTGACGCCACCCCTGAATGCGTTCAAGGACAACCCGTGGAGTCTTCCTAATGAATTTGTTCTGAATCTTAAGGGCAATGTCAGCAGTATTGGTAATACATCTCACGATCATCCGTGGATATTATTTGATTGGTTCGATGCTGCCTCAAATTTCTCCAACCAAGGGACTCCCTCGCTCGGCGCAGTGGTGATATACCTCGCAGCCAATGGGACTGGTTTCATACCAATGCTTACTACATGTTCTTTTGATGGCCGCTGGGCACCAGTCGAATATTATCTGGACCCCAAAGATACCATCACCATACGTCAAGACTCTCCCAATCCGATGGATCTCTTGAACGGGTCCAGCAAAGTAGCGGCGAACGAGTTGTCTCAAATGAGAATGTCCCTAGACTGGGCTAATACATTGAATATTCGAGGCTCTGATCGCGACGTTCCATCAACTACTGTTGTGGAAGAAGTGCTTTCAGGGTTCGGTGGAAGCAATTACCTTTTTCCAGAGAATGAGAGAATCGGGCCCGGGTATGTGCTGAAGTCGTTGGATTGGCGTATATCCACTACCCTTGGTCTGTACCTAACAGAGGGTCTTGCACGTGCCTTTTCAGATTCATCAAAGGGCTCCATGCTCTATCGACAAGCAGCCGAGATCGAACAGTCCTACGTGCGGTACCTCAACGACATCAACGAGCCAATACTGAAGGAAGGGTACAGGAATGGTAAGCTGGACTGGGTGGAAACGAGGGACTCTCGCTGGAACGACTCGATTCTACCCTGGGACGAGTGGGCTCCTCAGAACGGATATACAGAGATTACAATCTCCGTTCAGCGCAACGGCTATGGCTATGGTTTTGAAGGTTTGCCCATCAAACTTGCTGTGACCGTGCTGGGCACTTATATTGCTCTGGTTTGCGTACACTTGATAGGCATGGTTGTTGGAGGCCGTATGTATCAAGGATGCTCGGACATGACTGACATGCTGGCTTTAGCCTGGAGCTCAGCACCAACGACAGAAACGAAAAACTTGTCTGCTGGTATCAAGAACCATGAGACGTGGAGGCGAATGGTCAGTGTCAGAGAAAAGGAGCGGCGGCTACAGCTTATATAAGGAAATCAGCCGCTATATTCTCGCAGGTTTTCTGCTTGGAACCATCCCCCAAAGCCGTCGATTCATTATCAACGATAGAGGGGTTCACCCCTTGACTGTACACACCCTTTTATTGTACAGTCTTGTAGGGTTTGACCTAAAGCTGGTCAAAAGGGTTTAGGAAACGCCTTCAAACTGGTCGCCTACCTTAAGCAAAAGAATCGAGCCCCGGAGGTGATCACCTGAAGCGGACCCTAAAAGGACCCCAACGCTCTCCTTAACAAAATCCCCGGAGCGTTCCGGTTTTAGGTCCAGCCCTATGGGGCATACCTACCTTAGTTTCATACTCCGTACCTCCGTACAGTTGAAGGGTGAAGCTGTCTAGCGCCTAGCACAACTCACCCATTGACCATACTTCGTACACAATACACCTCCAATCGTACTTGCTTTTACCGCAGCTGCTAAAAGACAGTAACTCTGCGGCCATGTCAAAGTGACAGATATCTACCCCTGACTCCACCGCCAACCACAGCTCTAGGGTGAGCGCCGCTGCCGTGGATGAACGCCACGCGGGCCTGGGTGATTCCGAGCTGAATATAGCCTTATCAGGAACTATTACGTATCTTTTTCATCGTGCAGGGTTCGGCCTAATGGTTGCTAGGTCAGCATTCCGAATGCGGTGTCTGAACGAAAAAGAGGCGAGAGGCTCTCTCAAGGCTGTTCTCCTTGTCAACCTTACCACATCAACTCCTTCTTTCATTCATTCTGCTCCATTGGCCACGGATCTATTTTTCCTCTAAAACCCCTCCCCCTGGCCCTTATTGGTCTCGCTCGCTCGCTCGCCTCGAGTCTTGACCTCTACTGACGATGCATCAAAGGCTGCGAATGATATCTATCTCGACTGAGCCTCCTTCTCGACCCTTTCACTCTAACAACACGCAATTTGCCTCTAGCCTATTGAGGTATCATGTTCCGGTTTTAGTCCATCCTTAGCCTCAAATCGCCCCACGCAGAGCCTCGTCCCTACTCCATTGCAGCTGGCTTTCCACATTCGGTACAGAGTAAATTAAACCGCAGGGGATATTTCAGCTGGCCATTGAGGGCTAATGAGCTTTGTGACGCCAAGGCTTAATCTGATCAATGAAACCGTCCGATTATACCAATATCAACCTACGGCTCCCAGGCTTATAAACTAATTGTCCCTTTTTGGCTCCTCGGCCGTTTTGATCCCTGCCTGCTTCCTGCCTTCTTTGCCTGCTTTGCCTGTTTACCTGCCTACCTATTGTTCACTTACACAACATGCGTAAACGCTTGCTTCTCCTACTCAATCGCCCCCGTACATCAATCATAGATGTACTAGCTATTCCGCGCCAGGGTTTCTGTCGTTCAGGCGAAGGCGCTTTCGGCAATAGGCTCATGCTCACTGTTGCAGCCAGCCTGTAACGCTGGCCAAAGCAGCGACATTTGAGGCTCTGAAGTTGAGGGTTCGGCCAACCAAAGAATCCTTTCTGCGCCTCACAATCCGTAGCATGGCGCGGTCATGCATATGACAGATGCACGGTTATGGAGCCATAGGTGATAGGCTTGCAGAGGCTTAGCAAAGTGGAACTTGACTCGGCACCCTCTCGATTGCATGCTAAGTGGCTCATGGTGGCTTCGATGATCACGTGAATTAATGCCCCTACCGGCCTTATATATGGAGGGCCTCAGCCGTCCTTTTTGGGTACTAGATGAAGTAACATCCTTTCTTGCACCCTGGGGCCCCCTTTCTCCGACCGCAAAATGAAGACCTGGTATCTTCTATGGATCACCCTCCTTACATTGCTTGTAGATGCCCAGATTCCGACTGTGGAAAGTATTACGATAGCAAGTGACGTGTCCACTGCGCGACAGTGCATCTACAATTGCATCCTTGCGAACGATGTTCAATGCTCAGTCAATTCCTGCTACTGCGCACCATATGTCCGTTCCAGTCTCAATGGTATAGTATCTGCTTGTGTCACTTGGCAATCATGTCCCGACAGTAGCGATGTGGAAGCTGCAACGAGCGCGATCAGCTCCTATTGCGACAAGTATTATGCGGCGGTAGGCGCAACCCCTTCCGCTGTTCCTACCTCTGCTATTCAAGATACGAGCATTAACGGTGAGCTCGAAAGGGGAATCACCGGGGGGAGTTCAATCGCACTGATAATCGCCTAGTTCTTCCCGGTGCTACGCCAACGTCAACGCCTTTTGCAACAGCAACGTCAAACCCTTTTGCGACAGCAACGTCAAACCCTTTTGCGACAGCAACGTCAAGCCCAGGGACTGGCATTGACTCGCCCATCTCGAACGCATCACAGATAATGGGCGTTATTATCGGTGGTGCTGTAACACTCTTTGCAATGTTGCTTTTTATCTGGGCTACGTACAAGCATGGGATGGAGAATAGGAGGTTGAGACCGCAGCAATATCTCTATCCAGGTCAGGCTGGTGCAGCTCTAAAGTCCACTACTAGGAAGAAATGGTCACTGTGCGCGCAGATTTCGAGTGCCGTCTTAGGGGCTGGGTCCCTGATTGCCACAATTGTTTTCGGTGTACTGGCGTTGAAGTCCAAGTCGTGAGCAACAATCTAAGGCGAGTACCCACAACATTGATGGCCCGAGCAATATTGACAAGATTAAGCATAGCAGTATGGATGTTGCAAGCAAGTAGGTTTGAGCAGACGTTGCCATCCGCAGAGCTTTCTGTCCATCTGTTATTACGAACCGCACGTCCATGATATGAGAAGCCCAGCAGTGACGAAGAATACAGCATGCACGCGGAGTGTAGGGCCGGGACAACGTAGATTAGTTGGAAACGCAACTGATCAAGTTGATCTGGGAGGGTCCCATACCCTTATTTGTAGATTAGATGTCAGATCTCAATAGTCACCACTACAGCTGATAGGTCGCTATAGCCGCTGCTTAAACCCTAACACTTACCACCTGAAACCTGAATCGGAATGTAACGGTATTTCAAAAGTTCCTCTGTATCATCGTCCCAGAGTGGCACGTCCACTAGCCCGCAATTTCTCGCACTCTTAGCATGCACCAACATCAACTCATGGATTAGCGGTCCAATTCTAATTGCCTTTGATGCCAGTCGGAACCAGAGTATCTACTCTCTGCTTCAAAAACCACAAGAACAGTCGAACAACTGATAAGGGTTAGCAAATTCTATGGGCACGCCCATAAATCTGGGACTATATTGCTTACGTTGCGTCAGCAACGAACAGCTCTCGAGTATGTGCCCTAGTCCTACCCGACATGGACAGAATGACTATTGCCGTAGACGCAATGGTTATTTGAAGCCTCATACTTTGGCTTTCTACCGATGCAATTCTCACGATTGGGATGAACACCGTAAGACAACAATGCAATTTACCAAGGGCTGGACTGATCGCCGAATGAACGATACTTTGGACTCGTGAATTCGTGATATAGAAAAGCTGGATCCAGTATAGTGGTCATGTAGTGGCCAAAAGGCTTTTGATGCCCGAGTTTTTGACGCCGCTCGAGTGATGTGTACAAGCGAGTTGACTTTACTCTCAAGCCATATTTAAGAAGAAAAGGCTGAATAGTTGTTCTCGCGTTATTCTATTCCAAGGTGTCTTAATTGTCAGTCTAGACGCTGCGCCCTGGTTTACACGAAGTATTTTGAAAGCTGGCCTTTTTGGGTCTAAGGATCTTGCGGGTTTTGCGATATAAGGATACCTGGCTTTGTCGTGGTTTTCGGCGATTAGCTAGAACACTCAGGTCTTACCTGAGGCCTTACCTAAGGTACCTTACCTTAGCTCCTAGGCATATCTGGCTAGCCGCATAAAGTTGGGGCCGGCCTATGAATAATACCACTACGTCGATGAAGTAAAAAAGTAGTGCATCTATCTCGAATGCTGCCCTTCTAGATCATCAAAGGCACAACTACCTAAAGTCTGCGGTCTGCTTCTCGCAGTACTCAATAAATAAAGCCGCAACACCCGTGCCTTCATCTCCCTTAGTATTCAAAGCAGCCAACAAATCCGGCCTCGGACTTGGGTGTAGACGTCCCCAAGGCAGTACATACTTTCCTCCATCCCCGATCTCCAAGTCCTCCGACTATCCCGCCCAAAGCTCGGTATAAGCCCCCATCCTAGCGCTGTATAGCAATGGCGCGGTCACGAATCACAGGATCCACGGTATATGGCGCAACAGGGACGTTTTCAAATTCCCAGGATTCTGCGTCACGCTAAGGATGCCTTTTGGGCCGACCTGGGCCGCCAGTGCGCTGGCGAGAAACCAATTACCAGTTTTCGAGTTTGCGTAGTTCTTTTGTTGATCTGAAGGGGGTTTCGTGAGGTTTGATATTCTGATTCCGCCTCTGGGAGCTGATGTGTCGACGACGATTGAGGAAGTCCATATAACACGCACTGCAGCCGGGGTTGCACTTTCTGCGGTGTGTAAGAGGGTTGGAAGGAGGAGTTGCATTAGGAGGTATGGTTCCAGACAATTTGTTGCCATTTGAAGCTCGTGACCTTGCGCTGAGAGAGAGCCGGCGGGTGGGAGCGAGACGCCGGCATTGTTGAAGAGGACGTCGAGCTTTGATTCTTTTGATGTGAAGGCTTCCACAGCTGGTTTGATGGTTGTCAGATCATCGAGGTGCACCGAGAGGAAAATCAGCTCGCCAGGTGAATTCGGGGAAAGGGTTTTGATCTTTGAGATTGCGGATTGTGCCTTTGCTTGTGAGCGGCCGGCGAGGTAGACTTTACCACCGGCCTGGTAGAGGATGGCGCAGAGCTCAAAGCCTACTCCTGAAGCCCCGCCTGTCACAATAAAGACTTTGCCTTTTTGGCTGGGAAGGTTGGCTTCTGTCAAGGTTGGTTTTAGTGGGAAGAGTTGCGAGAAGGTGATCCCCATGGTGGGCAGCGTGTGCTGATCAGCTGATGTAGGTGTTTTGCAGCAAAACTAGTAAAGCGGAAGCAGTAAGAAGGGAACAAGAACTGACAGTCGTGGTTCGGTTTGGGGAAGCATATTCACTGTGGTCGAGCCAGGGCCCCTGATCATCAGGCTGCCGAAAATACGGCTAGGGCTGCAGCTGCCTAGCTTACCCGCATGCTGCAAGACAAGGCTTCACTTGCATCAATTTAATTTAGACCACTGATGCTGCCCTTTTCTGTCGTATTTCTCCTCAACGTTTTCCCGGGCTATTATATTTATGATACCCGATTAGCAGGCTGAATGTTGTGTAATCATTTTGATACATTCGCCGTACTGATCATTCAATAATCCCCGGTCTCACTATCGCGGTTGGTGTGAAGGACCTTGATGTGCTAAGGAAGGAACCACAGCACTGACCATTGGTGTAGTATTTAAATACTGGGATGCGGGCCCGCAAATGCTGGCATGGAGATTCGTACTTAGGCGTCCCAGGCGTCTCAGGCATCCCACTATCTGATACTACCTCAACAATAGTAAGCACACCCGGAGCTGCCATGTTTCCATCCTCCAAAATCTTGACGACGATAAATCTTTCAGATAAGGTTGGTCAGATATATAAATGCCCCGTACAGAATCGTAAGTTCAAGCCTTCCTGGCTTATATTGGTCTGTTCTCTTTTTATTTCTTCGATGGAGTTATTTCTAGAAGACCCTTCTCACGTTTCGCTTCATCTGAACATAGGACTTCTGTTCTTGGATTGGTGGACGCCTTTGTCTTCTACCGCTATCGCTTTCACTATTGTTGTCATTGTCGGTGTCGCTAACAATTTCGCTGTTACTGTCATTTTCGCGATCGCTGTCATTCTCGCGGTCACTATCGCTACTATTACCATTGTCGCCGCTATCAGTATCATTATCCTTTGGTGATAGCAGATTTGATGGTGATATCGATAGCGATAGTGTTAAGAGTGGTGGTAGAATCTGGCTGCTCAAAAAAAGCTTTTCTCAAGCGGCAATGATATTAGCCTATTATGATTAGTAATTGCTATATAAATCAGTCGATATACATATAGATAGTCCATCTATACAGTCAGCAGAATTGAAGATCTATTCAAGATCTACTGATGTGATTTGCAGATTGTCAGGCTTGGTGTCTGGACGAGAATTGTACTTGTCTTTGATGACAAGACTTACTGCAATTATAGCGTCCATTGCGCTTCCCAGGACTGTTCTAAGAGCAACTCCCTGCATCGTCCCATCCTGGCCCGCCCCAAATGATGAACCGGACCTTTCACTCAAACTAGCAATGTTTGCCATTGCTATGGCTCGGTGGACGACCCATGGAAAAGCATTAGGTAAGCCTTCGATAGTGCTACTGGGGCTGCGTTCGCTCTGGTTGTTGGGATAAAACTCGGAGTCTGCATGATCGGCTTGATTATGTTAAGGTTGGAGGATTGTATATAACTGTTCAAGTGTATCTGGAGCTAGCGATATAGCATTGGAGAGCCTTGGTAGAAGAGAACCATCTCAATGGTCACAATTGGGGCGATTATTTACTTGCTTTGTAGGCCATTGATGGGCCGTACCACAGCCTGTAACTCTGATTATGATATTCGCTGGGACGGTATCGGTCCAAAAGCACGGGCTTCGCGCCTATAATTGAGTGACCGCAGCTCCAAATTGCCTGTTCATTTCTGGAAATGAGCCTGTCAAGCAAGGTCGAATGTAGTTCTAGAGCAATCTGAGGTAGCAGAACTCATGACGGATTGGCGAGCAGTACTATCGAAACTGTACCAGTGTAAAATATCGTTGGAATTTATACGATAGATTGAGGCCAACTTTTTGTGGACGATGTACTATGTACGGAGTATTCACAACTGTTTGTTTTCGTGTTCATCTCGACCGAATAACTGTATCAGCCTCCAACCAGGTTACCCGAAGTTCACCCGTGGGCTGCATGACAGTTCCAGATAATTATTGGGAACAGTTCTATCATACCATGCGCCTTCAATATGTCTAACAAGCGGATAGAACAGGCAGAGGTAGAGAAGTACTGGGAAATCTTCTCGCCTCTAGCCAATGGTGGCACTCACCTAACAGGAGCTCAGGCAGCTTCGGTCCTCAAGAACAGCCAGCTTCGAGATGATCAGCTAGAGAGGGTATGGGATCTTGCTGACGTGGACAACGATGGCAACCTCGACTTTGAAGAGTTCTGCGTGGCTATGCGTATTATATTCGACCTAGTAAACGGCGTACGCTATTCTACACTATCAAGCCAGCTCCTACACTTGCTACACCTCCGAAGCTAACCTCACATGCTAGGAATATGCAGATGTCCCCTCCTCGCTCCCAGACTGGCTCGTACCTGAGTCAAAAGCCCACCTTGTGCAGGCGAACCGTGCCCTCTCCGGCACGCAGCCCGCTTTCTCTCCTGTGACCTCCTACGAAGATGACGACGATACCCCCGGCCTCAAAGACGGCTTCGATTGGTACATGTCGCCTTCTGACAAATCGAAATACGAATCCATCTACACGGCAAACAAATCACCTCATGGTACCCTCACATTCCAGTCACTGGAGCCCTTGTACACAAGCCTGGATGTGCCGGACACAGATTTACGCTCAGCATGGAATCTAGTTAATCCAGCAAGTGAGCCAGCCATAGGAAAACACGCTGCCTTAGCTTTCCTTCACATCTTAAACAACAGACACGAAGGCTACCGGATCCCTCGTTCTGTCCCAGCTTCCCTCCGAGCCACCTTCGAACAGGGCCAAATCGACTACAATGTTGAGAACCCTGGCGTGAAGACCAAATCAGGCGCCTCACGKTGGGCAATTGATGACGAAGAAACATCCACAGGGCGGAAAGCAAAATTTGGAGACACATACCTCAGCCGGCTAGGCGTAGGCGGCAAAAGCAGCTACCAGCCCTCCGGCACCGATTTCAGCAGCACACGCACAACAGAAGACTGGGAAGAGGTTCGGCTGAAGCGCCAACTGCAGGACTTAGAAGAGAAGATCAACACAATAGAGTCGAGAGCAAAGGGTAAGAGTGGGCGGAGGAGGGAAGAAGAAAGTAAGCCGGCTCTTGTGAAGCGGGAACTGGAGATGTTGCTTGAATATAAGCGGAAAGAGATACGGGAGTTGGAGCAAGGCGAGGGGAGGAGTAAAGTAGGACAAGGACTAAAGGCTGTGGAGGATGAAATCAAGGGTGTTAGGGAGATGGTGGAGGGGTTAGAAAGTCATCTAAGGACCAGGGATGGGGTGCTGGAGGATTTAAAGAGGCAAATAGAGGAGGAGAAGAGGAGTGGGAGGTAGGGAAGTAGGATGCCTTCTTGGACAGGCGGTGGGCATGGGCTGAGGGAATGTACAGTTGCTTGTAGTGCAGAACCTTAGTAGAATACCCCGGGATCACTCAATCATTACCACCAATGGATTATAAGGAGCGGTTGAGCAACACTCCGTATGAACAGAAACCCCTATAGGGATGACTGCCCCTAAATGAAGCCCCAATGGCTACTTTCGGCAGCCTTGCAGCTACTAACTTTAGGGACGACTCTCGGGCCGGTTTAGTGGCCATGGGAGGCTCTGTCTCGGTTTAGTCACCCCTTCCTACCTACTCCCAAACTCCAACCCGCTCCAACCCTCACAAGATCAAAATATACAGAATCAGTCACAAGCATGGGCACAACAAAAATGGGGGGTGGGATTGCTCCCTTTTATATAGAGGCTAGTGACTATGTCTATATATTTGTCTTTTTTTTATTTTTTTTTATTTTTAATTGTTTTTCTTTCTCCCTTTTCCCCCCAAAGCCCCATTCACTCCAACAAGGATAACCATAACAATTGACAATGACGAGGGCGAAAAGCCCCTAGCACAGCTCGTAGCTGTACTTAAAGCGAAACAATAATCGATGATAACTAGGGCGAAAAGCCCCCCGATCCAACCTAAAACTGGACACAAAACCATGCACCAAACCCCGATCCCAGGTGCGATGACCAGAATCACCCCGTTACCCGCGGAAAGAACACCCAAACACCCCCCCAAATCCCAAGAGCGATGACCGAAACTCCCCCAATGCCGCGGAAAGAAACACCCAAACACCCAAAAGACCCCCCTAACACAAGGACGATGACCGAAAACCCCCCCCTAACTCCAAGGAGAGAACCACCCAAACACCCCAAAACCCCCCCCAACTCCCAGCGACGATGACCCAGAACCTCCCCAAAGACCCCGGAAAGAGCAGCCCAGACCCCCCCCTAACTCCCCCA
>KE598567.1:452045-603757 GCA_000444155.1 Cladonia macilenta KoLRI003786
CCAACTCCAAACGCCAACCCCCCCTAAAACAAATCCCCATTCTCCCAACACTGCAACGTCGTCAAACTCGCCACCTCCCCCCTCCCTAACACCCTCCTCTCCACCCCCATCTCATCAATTACAAAATTCCCGGGTTTATACCTAGGATCCACCCACTCCCCTCCAGTATTGGGCCCGATGGGGGCATAATACTGCGGGATAGAATACAAGTCCAGCGGCGGCTCCCACTGCGGATGATCTTCCGGTTTCGATGACCAGTCGTGGTGGGCGTCCGAGGGGACGTACGCCCTTTTGGTGGGCACGGTTGGGGGCGCGGGCCCGGAGTCCTGCCTGATGGTTGGGGTAGCGGACCGGGGCTCCTGCTTGATGACCGGGGAAGCAGCCCGGGATTCCTGCTTCCTGACCGGGGAAGCGACCCGCGGCTGTGGTGCCGGGGCGGGTTGTGCCCCCGAGGTTCTGCGCGCCGGGTAGGGTGTATGCCGGGCCTGTTGGCGCTTCTCCATGAGGCGGAGGGAGCGGCGGCGCGGTTTTAGGGTAAGAGTAAGTCTGGTTGGCATGGTTGCGTAGGTTATTGTACCGATGTGTGTGTGTATGTAGGTGGTGTTTTAAGCGAGCGAGGTTGAGAATCCTGGGTCTGGATACCAGTTGGTAGAAATGTGGGTAGGTGTGATACCAATTTGTGGGCGGGTTGTTGTGCCAGTCAAGTTTCCAGTTCAGAAGAAAGGAGGTTGGTAGTGGATGATGTGGTAGGTAGGTATAGTATGGATACCGGAGAACTTGAGGTTGTTCTGGTAATTGAAGCTGGAAGGCTGGCTTTGGAGGTGGTGATTCGACCCTTAGGATTCAAGACTTGCTCGGTGGAAATGCCGGTGTGGTATATATGTGGGTGGGTAGACGACCGGTCTTAGGCGTGTATATGCTGGCAACTTACGCCTGATATCAAGTATGCACGTCGGTGGTGTGAGTGGATAAAAAGTGGTATGTATATGTGAAAACACCCTAGCGATAGAGGAATTGATGGTAACGAAACCCGATAATGTGGGTAGGAAGTGGGAATTCAACCAAATAAAACCTCGCTGTCTGCTTAAACAATAGGTATACTGACGCTCTCGCTGGGTTTCTCACTCGTGCATGTGCTTGATATGTTGGTACAATAACGCTGACAATACTCTGTATGTGGGTGGGAAAGAAGAGAAAGGAGAAGGGGGGAAATGGGGGAAGATCATATACCTGGGGGACTGACTCAGTGTGGAGATAAATCTGCTCATACAGAGCTTTCGCAAAGTATGTTCCATATGCTTATATCGGTCAGTGTGGGCGTGGGACGTCAGTATAGACGATTAAGAAAGGCTTGGCTGAAGCCCCCTTTCTCAAACTTGCTCATGCTCTCAAATTTGCTCAAAACCCACTCACGACTTCGATGGGCTTCCGTGCGCATTGCTGAGGACACCTCGGCTCATGAAGCTTTGGTGGAGCTTTCGGTGCTCGAATGCAGCCCTCAAAAATTGAAGTTGCTGTCTGTGTGCGTGGGGCTGAAGCCTGCGCGCTCAAACTTGCTCAAACCCCACCACCACTTCGATGGGCTTCCATGCGAATTGCTGAGGACACCTCGGCTCATGACGCCTTAATAGAGCTTTCAATGCTCTAGTGGAGCTCTCAGAGAATGAATTGCTCATCTGCGTGTGCGCAGGCATACGAGCAGAATCGAGGGAAAAGGCTTGGTAAAAGCCATAATTTTGCTGAATGGGTGATATGATATGAGAGCAGTACTGAGGCACACGTGGAAGATTGTACGATAGACATGTATTGATGATACTAAACCCTAGTGTATACTGGAAGCAAGGACTAGAAACATTAAGAGGAAGATGGTCTAACATGCATACGCAAAAGCCAAAAACTCCATATACCTATCTTCATGCCAGGCCATTTTTTCCGTGCAGCACTTGCTTGGAAACGGCAGCGTAAATGATTTGCAGAGCAAATATCAACCTCCCTTCAGATTAAGATTATATGTAAAGAACAAATTGACCTCCTTAGCAATCTCCGTTGAGGTTGTGTTTTGGCCATCCGTAGCCGGTTTCGTCCCAAGTAGTCAGATTAATATTATTGAATGCCGAAGGGTGTTCTCTAATATACTCTGTAGTCTCGTACCCCGGCGGATCACAAGTGACAGTGACCGAGTCGGAGGGCTGATACCACCGCACATAGTCAACGTACATCGTAGTAGGGAAGACCAGCTCGCCGAAATTGATGCCAGTCCAAGAAGCACTGAATCCAAGGTTGAGTACAATAGCCATAGGCTCTTCGCTGATGACCCTGTAATCGACGTTCCCGTTGGGACCGAGAGCATTACCGTTTATCATGTAGGAGATGTCATTCCCCACAAACCAGGTAATATGGCTGTTTGAGCCTATCCCTGGGGTATATTCGAATCCATATTTTTGGTATTGTGTTCCATTGTACCAATCATTGTTCAATATTGTTGTTCCAGAAATTGCCTGCTGGTACGGACCACCGCAATACGAATTCATTTGCGTGAAATTAGGGTTGGGAATAGCAAAGAAGTCATAATCCGGTTGATACCAGATGTCGTAGGGAGCAACCTGATAGGACTGTGTTATGACACCA
This sequence comes from Cladonia macilenta KoLRI003786, assembly GCA_000444155.1. Lineage (NCBI taxonomy): Eukaryota > Fungi > Ascomycota > Lecanoromycetes > Lecanorales > Cladoniaceae > Cladonia > Cladonia macilenta. Next base: position 454,674 of record KE598567.1, read on the forward strand.
ACCTTCGAATTGGGATCGGCGGATGCCTCGAAAACATCGATCTCCGGGGCGCCTCGTCCAGTCCCCGGCGTTGGGTGATCGTCGCCTTGGCAGACGCAAGATGGGAGCTTTTGTCCAAGGAGATAAGAAGTACCATCCGTCATACTCTGATTAGGCGTGATGCCGGCATCACACGAGTTGTAGGTGTATGGCCAGATTCCGTCGGTCGAGGCTCTGAAGCCTGGTCTGCCTAAGTTTCCCAACGTCCAGGCGCCCGGCCAAAGGCCTGACGCTCCACCCGGACCGGGAAGTGATACAGATATCTCCAGTGCACCGCCCTTGAAGCATATTTGATTCCAACTGTTGATCATACCCGACCTGTAGTTCACGTCGTGGTTGACGAACTTGTCCAGTCGAATGGTGAGCGTACCATCCGAGGTTGTGACAGCGTCTGGATCGTACCACTCGAGATCTTGTGTTGAGCCATACCATATGTCCTGTCCCTTTGGGGGAATTAGCTTTGCATTCATCAAAATCATAGCTTGATAATCTTACAGTCCAGAACGGATCTGATGAAGACAGAGACCAGTCAGCCGGTTTTCCTTGTACAAGACGAAATGATCACTCACCGTCTGCCGGATAAAAGGTTCTGTTGGGGGTATTAAACTCGTCACTAAAGACCAAAACCAGTTCTTCTCCGCCAAAACTTTGCCTCGTCATTGCCGATTTGGGAGTATCCGGGTCGATGAGCCCGGTCCTCAGATTCTTTAGTAGTGGGTATTTGAGGTTGTTCACCCGTGCCCAGTCTTCGCCAACAGTGTTCGTGTCATTGCTATGTCCGCCATAAGGATATGAGTATATAGGTGTCCCAGTGTAACTTAATACAGGTAGAAGGACGAACACGGACAGAAGCCCAGCGAACAGGAAGAGTAGGCCGAATAGCGAGCATAGTCGATTGGGAGCAAAAAATTCTTTCAATGTTGGCTTGAAATGGACATCGTCGTCAGGAGAGGGCATGTGCATATCATCATCAACCTCCTTCTCGTCAACGTATAGGGAAAATTTGGTCCCTGCGTCAGTCTTGCCTAAAGCACCGGTCAGGTCGTCCAAATACCAAGCACTTTTCTTTTCCGGGTCCATAATATATCCGATATGAGTAACCGCTCCATCCGATGTATCTCTTGAATCAGGTACCAACGGTGCGGCTTCAATGGGGCTTCCTTCGCCATGTTGGGTGTACTGAGGCGCAGGCGTGGAAGGGACAGAGAACGAGCTTCGCCGGCTAGGAAGAGGGTAGCGGGAGTCTCGCCCAAGCATTGACGTCCAAGGTGGTGAGTTCTTCCGAGCACGCCTTTGCCTTGGTTTTGCATGGTTTGAGGGGCCAGGACGGCTCTGTACATTAGCTCGTGGGCCAGGGCGGTACGATGCCTCTGCATCCTGATTCTTGTCCAAAGGTTCTGAGTCCGAAGACKTCCCATCCTCAAAGGGCCCGTTGCCCAGAGAATCCTCTTGGCTCTCAAGTGTTTGAGCCATCTCAGGAGAGTTCGAACCTGATTGCAGACGGATTATGGAGTCGCGCCTTGAAGGGGCACCCATAGGAGATGTAGTGCCGATCCGACCACTATGTACAGATTTGAATGAATTACTTGAACTGCTGGTTACGGTCGATATCAATGAAGAGCGATTGGAGTTAGAAGGCTGGCCTCTTGCAAAATTGCGCAGTGCTGCCGCCGCGGCCTCAGCAGCCAGACTTGTTGAGGAACGGCCATTCTGGCGTGACATGTCTTCAACGCCGTCGTTTGTGTTTCCCCCTCTTATTGATGTTGGTTTGCTTGGCGGTAGCATCATTGCTTCCCTGTCCATGCGAGAAGCTACCTCCAGTCTATTTCTTCCTCACTCGCAATGGCATTGGGTTCGTGGATGAGCTCATTCATAGGGACTGTAATTCTCTGGGAACCTTGATGGCTCGAGGTGCGTCAGCATCCGGCGAAATTGGGTTGTGGATTTTGGTTGGTGCAAGAAGCTGTGTAGGTAGTGACAGGGGGGATTAAAGCGCGCAAATGAGGCAGCCAAAGAACGCAAAGCGGCTTCAACTGTGATCGGGTCAATGGATGAAACGAGAGCGTTTCTGATGACCAGCAAAGGTATCAGAAGCTGTGAGGGTAGGATTGAGATCCGAGTGAATCGGTACCAGAAGTTGGCAGCGAAATACTTCGGACGCTCCCCCGCCCAGCGCACAAACTAACGACTAGCCACGGGTCTCTGAGCAGAGCCGCCACCAGTCCTAGGCCAACTACTAACTATCGATCCCCCCCATCCAGTTGGCTCTCTCGGCTGATGTCAAGTGTCGCCAAGGAGGGAGGGAAGCGAGTCGTCTTTGTGGAGTTATCAACAATAGGTGTAGATCTGCGACGTGATGTGTCTGAGCTCTCCCGTTGGCCCCTTCCGCAGCTGCCGGCGATAGATAAGCGGCCTCACGGCGGAGTTGCTCCGGGAACCGGTGGTGACTGGTGACAGGACAGCTCATAATCTTCCTAACCACCAACCACACGAATAGCGTCGATGAATAGGCTTGCTGCTCTCGCCGTGTCAGAGAGGGCGTGATCGAATAGACAGAAGTTGAAATGCACAGGCTGATGACTTTAGGGACCTGCCCATTGGATGGGTTTCTACTTGCTCCGGGCGTACCTTCCCAGCGTGCCCGGATTTGTATGGAACGCTAATGTGGGTTTGACAGCGCCCAACTCAGCCTGCGCAGAAAGTTAAATCTATGCAACTACATTCCATTGCTCTCAACTTGAGCCTCACTCTTGCGCACGGTCCTTGTTTGGGAATCAGAAAAAGTGTATTTATATTGTCACCTAGAACGAAGAGACTAAACGCTGACAGCATCTCCGATCACCCCAAAAAGTACAGGTCCAAATTAGAATGTCATGGATTTTCAGCTCATCCGAGACTTTCCTGCTCTGCAAAAACCCTGCTACATACATCCCCTGCCAATTTGTAAACCCTATATGTAATCGCGATCACAATCCTGTCTCTGCTTCAACTGTTAGACTGTCATGTTCAGCTTTTCCGCAAGATGCAACTGTCAAGACTGAACGGGCACTTGCTTGGGTCCGAGCTTTGTCGCCATTACCTTTACTCTTAGGCGGTTCCGTTTGTTCGCTCCTCTTTTGGCTTTCATCTCCCTTGGACGAAACTCCTTCAGCAAAGAAAGCTCTGCGCTGATCATGTTCCTGTAGAAACTGCCTCATAGCGTACGACAGTTGAGGAGACGCAGCTCTCTTGGTGTTCGCAGGCGAGTGTGATTTAGGGGACTCAGGAGTACTATGATGTTGATTGCCGTCAGCAGAGATTTAGTACAGGTAAGCAACAGGAACCTACGGCATCTTGCAGATCGGGGGTTAGTCCCGAAGAAAGCTTTGACTGTTATGAGATCTTCACCTTGCGATGCACTACTCCATTAGCTGCGTTATAGTCTCAAAAGGTGAAAGAAAGACATACCGATGGATATGACAATTCTTCCACATTGTGCGTCGAGAAAGGAGACTGTCCAACATTAATATACTGTTTCCTTCAATGAAAGGATCCGACCACTTCTCGCCACAACAGGTTTTTTTGAGTTCATGCGTTGCTACATCACTGACGGAAATTGGGACACAAATTTTCCTATCTTCTCTGAAACACAGCTACAGGAACGCAAAACCCCCGTCTAGGGGTGTTTTCCGAAAAGGTCATCATTCGCAGAAGGATATCAGAGTCAGTAAGTCTCCACTTTCTGGACCCTTTAAGGTGTTGGCCAGAGAAGCCGCCGACTCCACAGCCTTCACCAGACCAGCCGCTCAACGACCGACAGTTATCTATGTCGCATGCCGCGATATATTTTTCGTCAGCGAAATCAAAGCTCCAAGTTGATGTATTCGTAATCAATACCTGACTTGTTCTAGGCCTGGCCTCTGCAATTGTTGCTGAAGCCAGATAAGGCCGGTTTCCTGGCGCCTCCCGGCTCCCGACCAACCAAACGCTGTTGGGTGTAGTTCTCACAGGAGATTGCCAAGCGTCGCGGCCGCCATCAGTGACAGCCTCACTAATTCAGCTTAAAACCTGCAGATTACTGACCGGAAAAACCTATAAGGCGTTAGTACGATGTTACCCCACTAACTTTACCTACCCCTGCTACTGGAAGATCCCACCATGCACACAGTTAAATTTGGTTGTGGATTGAAAATCTCCTACCTCAAACATTTCCTTCTTTGCGCTTACAACCTGTCACGTCACACACTGCGCCCGGAGCCTCGATCCGATCGCTCACGTGAAGGATGCTTTTGATTCTATCCAGGGTCATCTGTCACCCTTTCATCAGAAGATGAACGTGGGGCGCACCGTGTGGAGAAATTTGCTGTTTACGGTACACCCATCGCGCCTTCGTGTTCACTCCGCAAATTCAATAGAAGTCGGCCGCTGTGTCCCACGAGAACCGTCTCTTACAGAGGCAATGGCGCGGGGCTCTGTTCTCAACCCTTGCCTTAATTCTGAAATGCGGGACGATAATCTGGACTACTACAGTCCGGAAAACCCACTCAGCGTTTCGCCATCCGGCATCGATGGAAACTGGAACTCCCAGGATCACTCTTCGTTTGGTGGTAACAGTGGGAACACGTCTGTTCCAAGTCGGAAGACTTTGTGGCCCCAAAACGTCACAAGGACTGGATCATCAGCGGTAAGGCTGGCTTCGTGCTGTATCCGATACCTGCGACCTGACCTTAAGTCTAGGAGTATACGAGAACCTACACAGAAGGACCTCTTTCCTCCCTCAATCTAGAGCACCACTTGCTCCCGCCATCGCTTCATAAGACAATAGATGGCGGTGCGGCCCAAACAACGTTCGTGCTCGAACAACCTGAAAAATCGAGTACGAAGAAAGACAAACTTATGAGGTCGTGCATAGCCTGTTTTGCCAAGAAACAGTCAGTACGTCACCCCAACTTCATCACAATCATTCGTTCGCCAAGCGGCTAGTGGACCAGTCAGAAGCATGCTTCTCTTGAGCCACGATAGGGTCTATGTCCAATTGACTCTGTCCTTTTAAGCTTCCGTCCGTTGATCGTCTGACTAATGCGTCAACCACAGTGCCATTTCAAGCCTGACCTCAACCGATGCAATCATTGCATAGGCGAAGATCGCTATTGCAAAGGAGCAATACACACTCCAAAATTCATTGATCTTAGTATGGAAAGCCGAACATTCTTTGCATGAGGCTAACTACATCATAGATTTGTTGAATACCATAGCTACAGAGTTCTTTATCAAACGTGACCAAGCCAGCGAACCATCTCTCCCTATCCGTATTGGCCTCAAAGTCGAATCTAACAACACTGTAAATGTGCTGGATGATCGAAGCTTCGACCTCGAATTGCAGGAGCTCTATAGTGTCCCTGGTCCCTCAGAGGAATATCCAATGCTAGATGGTATGTTGGACCAAGTGTTTCTTGCTAGCGCTCCATGCTCCCTACAGAACGTCTCGATTCCTCCAGAACTTGCTACATACGAGGTAGGACCTTGTTCTAGGAAAGCTGGATTTAAACTGATCTGCCTATCGCTACAGTGTCTTTGCCGCCGCTTTCAGGCCACTATATCTCTATTGAGCAATCCTCGTCGCTGTATGCTTGGGTCAAATTACCTTCATTCCCAACATTCAACCTTGGCAATTGTTGGCTTGCTGTGTCATCTCAGCCGCAAAGCCTCAATGATATACGATCTGATCTTCGACGAAATACGAACCCACTGCAATGCTACTAGGGATCCGCAACGCACTCCACAAATCATGTTTGCGCTTACCAGATATCTGGGATCCATGTACAAAGAGATCCACTGTTTCGAAAAGTCTTTAGCGCAGTGGAGTGATTCGGTGAGCGTTACTATGGACCGAACATGATCACAGCTGACATCGAGTAGCAGTTCTGGCCTCCATCCTTCCTTTTGAACCCGCAACAGACTCTGAGTGGCATCAAATATCTTGCAATGGGTCTCAGTGCCAAAGGTTTCGTGGCAGGTCAAGTGCCGGGTCCTCTGGAACTTGGTGCGATTCATATCACATTGCATTCTGTACCTTGCCCCACTAGCATGCGCTACCCCATTAATTTTGGGTAAGATAACGTGATATCTTGAATATGGCTTTCACCAAGCTGAATTATTGTGTGTGCTAGGGCCGAGAACGTATGTGTCTTGCAGGCCTTGACCTACAAGACTTTACACCCTGAAGCAAGACAACAACCCAACTCCTGTACATTTGACATTGCTTCGAATGAAAGTGTCAACATATTCGACCTCGACAGCGTCGCCATGGAGTTTGACTTTTTGACCCAGTCTGATGGACAGGTGATGGGAGACTTTGACCAACAAGGCCTATCTAGTGCATCTACAGTGGTGGAAGCCCAAGACGAATCAAACTTCAAGAGCCTGCCAAAAGATGTATACGGTCTACTTGATGCATCTTGGGGGTATGCGGACATTACAGCGCCTCTACCCAGTGCTCAGGTAGGTAATGACTTGGGCTTTGCTCAAGCTCAGCCACCTCAAGTGTCGATGATCAACTCTGACCAAAACGGTCTCCGAGATCCTGCTAAGACATACATTCCTCCTCTTCAAGGCCGTCGGGATCTCCCCAATTCAACGATGGCCACCCCAGAGTATCTTGCTTCCAATGGCATTGTCAATGAGACCAACATGCCAAGCAACCGCAATCTTGGCCATGACGCGACTGACTCATCCGAAAGCGCCGACATATCTCCCAAAAGACCGATTAAGCGTCAACGATTGAAGTCATTGCTCTCTTTCGATAAGACACGTCTCGCAATAAATGGACGCGCCAATGTTGAACGTTCGGGTATTACCGAAAAAGTACCAGCGGCCATCATTTCAAAATGCAACGATCGTGCATCCACGACCATGCCTATTGTGCCCATCCTTTCACACTCGAAATCTTTGGCCAAGGACGTCTCACTACAAATCATTCGCACCGATCGGTCAGCTGAATGGGATAGGAGGAGGAGCCGGACCACAGATCTTAACGACGCAATAGTTGTCAAAGACGTCAACATCGCAGACTCCGACAGACGTCCTCTTTCCTGGCCACGCCGGGATGTTCTCCGAAAAGACTTGGACTTGTCTTATGGGGCGCTGTTGAGGAGCAAATTGAAAAACTGTCAAATTGCTGACTGACTAAAATCTACCGTCTGCAGGTTGCATACGAAGCTCGACCACGAATCTATGTCCATCATTTTGTTCTATCACACTTATCTTATTCCGGTACCGGGTGGCATTCAATGCATTGCAAGAGGTCGAGTTTTTTTGGGGTAGATCAACTTCCCTACAGCAGGACCAGCTTCAGGGCTCATTTTTTGTTGGAAAAAGTTCACGGACATCTAGGTGAAATTCACTTTGTTCAGCACCCCATAAACTGTCTCTACGGTTATTTGCTGAGGGAATAGCATTTGACTAGCTTTTGGGGTCAGTTTCGGGCGGGAAAAAGGTTAAAAAATGTGCGCGCGTGTCTCTACGTTTTGCAACCCATAGACTTATCTTCACGCTTAATGTTCAGGGAAGAGCATTTTTGTTCATAGGGAAAGGGATAGAGGAGAGATAACGATGCTAATCGATCTAAAGCTTTCGGTTAAATTAAGAAAGGAATTATTTCCATGCACTCTCCTGATGTCGATCTGACCGATTTTAGCGCCTCTTTGACTTGACAAAGAGCGCATGGGCAGCCCGTGGGTGCTTTTTACCCAACATAAGATATCGTCGTTTCCCTCCTATCATATCTTTTTTCTTCTAGTATCTTGAAGGTTTTTGATATTGGCTCCTCGAGCTTCTTTAACCCCTAAGTAGCCCTGCCTACCTACTCTTTGCGTTTCGATATCATTCGACAACATGTGGAATACCTACGTGTAACGTGTCAAGCCTAGCTCTCTACTACTACAAATTGGACAGTAAGGCAAGTAACATGGTGGCTGATCTGAGCTATCCAAATATATAAATGCGTGGGGAGATGGGGCACGCTTTGCAGCTCAAATGGCTAGCGAGGTGCTGTGCAGAAGGTGCGGATGGTGGCCCTTAATAATAGGCTACGTCAATCCCAATTTTCCCAGCATGCCGGCGGAGCTGCTAGTTGCCACCAGCGACTTTACCATCGAGCACTAACCACCAACTGAATTGGTGCCAGATATACAGAACTTTTCATGCGGACACGTAATGGTAGCTGAATAGTCTAGCCCTCGAGCTTGTGGTAGATGCTACCGTCCAGGATCAGCTACGGATTCCTGTAGATGGTTTCTTCTATACACTATTCGCTTCTTTTGCCAGTCAAGCATTGCATTTCTCAATTTTGTGAAATGTAGCATCCTTGGAAATGGGCCAATAGAGTCCTGGAGGGAAGTGGAAAGCGAAGTCTTGCGCCAAAACTTTGACCTGATATGGATTCCCGAAACTGAACCTAGTCAGCTGAGTGCTGTATGCATCGGAGATCTGATGAACTGCTTGCAGCTGCAAGTTCTGATTCTCATTCTATTTAACATTACGAAAGGTGTCCAGACGCTTTTTGTAGATAGTGTGGATCTGCTGACTGGTGGCAACGCTTGCGAATTTTGGAAAATAAGAGACTATGTGTCGTTCCGCCGCTCATATCCCTAGGGAGGTAAATGTTGCAGGAAGTGAAACTTTATGCGCAGGCTTGGGAATGCATCTAGCGGGCTCAGGGGCTCAGCCACAGCGGGAACGGCCAGAATTCCGCCACGAGATTACATAAGGTAAGGAGTAGGCAAAGCCTTTGACTGCATCCGAAGATCCTAAACTCTGCCAACTATCCACTCCAGATTCGCCATTCTACAAGTTCCCATTAACTATCAGCTCTGTAGAGACCATTATATACACTTTTCCAAAGCGTTTTAGGTATAAGCACCCTGCCTCTCTAATCTGTGAGTGAGCGGCCTTCAATTCAAGGTCACGATGATCAATAAAGAATTCATTATGACGGTGAAGTGGCATATTAAAACACTGTACGCTGGGAGTTTGGCCCCGTGTTTTATAGCCATACGTAGCCCCTATGCTCCTCATGGTTTTAAGTGATCTGGCTTCTCTCTTTATCCGTTCTGCATCTTTTCCTACGAGCCTGCTTTCTTCTTCCTTGTATGAGCACTGTTATTTCCAAGGTCCATCAATCTCTGCAACGAACGTGCAGCTCTACCAAGTATCGCCGAGCGTGGTGTAAAATATGCTGTTCGGCAGATTGGTCTCAGCAGCAGGCTTTTCTCCAGTAAATTTATTGCCTCGTCAAGCACCAGCGGTAATACCGACCTCAGCTTTTCTGCGACGAGCATACCACTCATGTGTGCCACTTCCTTGGTACTTTGGCTATGTTACAGCTAAGAAATTCGCAGCTATTGTCGTCAACCAGTGGCTCTACATTGACGGGGGCCAGTTTTCGTACTTGAAAAATGGTACTCCGCAGTATGAATCCTGTAAGCCGTGACCGACACCAATGTTCAATCATACGAGCTGAGTCACAAGCCACAGTAAATACAATCCTTTCGATAGATCTTTCACAGAACTGGGTCAATGCTACAGTCACCATCCACTCCACTACGAAGCCCAATGGAGTACCTAACGTCAATAGGGGATCCCTCTGGTACGATGAGTCGACAGATCTTCTCTATACAGGGTACACTGGAGGCACATCTACATTTGACTCCATCGTCAACTTTTCGCTACCTCCCCCCTCGTTATGGACATTCAAACCCGACAATCTCGGAAGCGGCACCTGGAACCAGACAATATCATCCAGTGCCTCGGTCTGGAATACTATCAAGACTTCGTACGCTGGGTATCAAGCCTATGGTAACGGCAGCGCATATGTCTTAGGAGGCTTTGCCTCTCAGAACTCTATCGAGTCCTACTCTGGAATGATCAAATTCAATATGTCATCTCAAATACTCTCCAACATTAGCTCCTCCAACATTAGTGAGGCCTTCGCGAGCACTGTCAGCAGTGGCGGCATGCAATATGTCCCAATTTTCGGCTCGAACGGTATCTTCGTAGTTATGGGCGGTCAGAATAGCGATGAGTACATCGACTTTGGCACTGTCCAACTCTTTGACCCAGCAAGTGGGGCATGGTACAAACAAACGACGACAGGCAGCGAACCTACTTCTCGCATAACATTCTGCACTGCAGGTGCAGCCTCAATAAATGAAAGCTACGAGATCTTCGTATACGGCGGAATTAGCAATCAGCAACTGCCACTTGATACAATCAACATCCTCAGTCTGCCAGCCTTCAACTGGTTCAGCGTAGCAGACACCACAGCACAATCACGCACAGGCCACACGTGCGAAGCTGTAGGGGCCGGCCAGATCGCAATTATTGGTGGCTCTAGCGCGGAGGTTAACGCAAGGACCGACATGACTATGGACGAAAGCGCATTTTCAGCTCCCGATCCATTTGCCCAAGGGCTCGCTATCTTCGATCTACGGACGCTGGGTTTTGTGTCCGAGTATATAGCGGGAGGAGGAGCGGTCTATGAGCCCAATGAAAATATTTCGCACTTCTACGCGCAAGGGTCGTACAGCAGTAATATTGCCGAAGGTGTCGCTCAGCTCATGAAAGGGACGCGTATCTCTCCCGGTACATCCTTCAACTCAACAGCCACTAACAGTACCTTAGAATCTCCATCGACCTCCTCCCCCTCAAACAGTCCTCACACCAATTATACTATTCCCATCACAAACAGCATCATGGGCGGGCTTCTAGGTATCGCACTGATTTCAGCACTTGTGTTCTGGCTATTAAGACGCCGACGACGAAAGACCCAAGCTCAGCCATTGCAACCCGAAATAGATGGCAATGCAAGGGCGGAGTTGCAGCAGAGGGGTTCGAGGCTAGAGTTGGGCTGCGGAGAACCACATGAAAAAGATGGCAATGCCAGGGCGGAATTGGGGTGTGGAGAGTCACATGAAAAAGATGGCATTGCAAGGGCGGAGTTGCCGGGTTAGTGAACTAGGTATTGACTGAGTAACCATCCGCAGAGCCATTATGAAATTCGAATGATAGAAGCCTCAAGTGTGAAATGTAAGAGAGGCCGCCGCCAATGAAACGTTGTGATGGCAGGCTCTCAAGAAAATGGAAGAGATTCGAAAACAGGTAGTCTCAAGTCTCCAGAGAGGCGACTCCAACTACGAGCAAGACGATGCTCTGTCGGAACTTGTCATCAATAGAGCCTCTAAAGTCGACATTCGGAACACCCTGGCTTGTGCAGGAGAGATATATTGAGGAACAATGTACCTGGACTCTGGTGTATTCTCAAGCATGGTGTAACAGTAAGTATGGATTTGATGGGTCGCCGGGTACGTATCAAGTTCGTGAGTCAAGCTATTAGGCGCCAATAACCTTTTTTGTCTGAGTTTTTTTATCGTCTGATTGGAGTGATAGACTGAATATAAACGGTTTTCAGTATGGGCGAGAGCGATTTTACGACATTGGTGATTATAGCTATATACTTCTGCATTATGCACAAGATTCAGGCATCTAACATAGTACATGCTCCTTTCATGAATTAGTGCAGTTAAGACGAGAAGCACTTGCTGAACCTCAAAACAGGGGCGAAGATTCGACAGCTATTGGCGCAACGGTGCAGTATCACCAAAACTTGATTTCCACTCAGGTCCGATTCACACTGAGCAAGGTAAGATCGACGTACCAAAGATCCTTTTGCTACTGAATAGCCTCCTTAATTGCGTCGACTTCTTGCTGAAGAATCCTGCTTCTGCAGGTGTACATTGTTTCTGCTGTGCGGATTGGAAGTGAGATGAAAATGTGCAGTTCGATCCGCGAAGGTGGTACCGGCGCTGATAGGTCTGTCTGTCCCGTAGTAGTGGTGGGTTGATGGTGGGCTTGCTGTTCCATGTTTCCACTTCGATGAGTTCTTAAGGATAATTGTTACCCTCAGGTACCCGTATTCAGTCTATGTGGAACCTAGATTCAAATGAAGACGCACGTCGGAGAGTTCAAAGATAGTATTTTCTTCACGGGTTTAACCGGCGGCGTTTCAAGCAAAGTATCTCTCTTCTTCGAAAATATTCTTCTTAACTTTACCAGCGGCGAAGCGATTAGAAGCATTCGCCCCTCAACCTATCAACCGTGTAGCCTTATAGGGCTGGACCTAATGATAAGAGATGTCCTTGAGTTGAATGTTTGTCCCTCTTCTCGTTATAGCATGTGCTCCATGTCGACTTGTCTTGCGTCACTTTACTCCTTTCTACAAGACTCAGTTGCGTTTGGGGATAGCTCCGCTTGGAGGGTATTTGTTTCAATGGAAAAACATGGATTTATGGAAGTATCATTATTCAATCTAGAGAGTTAGCATCCTAATATGTTGTTCTTGAGGTACTTTTGGGATTGCTGATGAATTGTTTTGTGTGTAGTGGCATTGATCATAAAAACCGTTATATGGTGATTTAGTAGTTCCGTCTTGCTCTCGCGTGGTAGCAGGTGCTGATTTCATTGTCTTGAGTCGTAGAAGTCGGTCAATGTACTAAACGAGAGCAGAGACTATACCCCAACAACTTTGATTTGGAAGTCCCGTGCACTACTATAACGAGTTGCACAAAGCAACCAAAATACCCTTATCTAGCAGGCCAACCAACAGCCGGGTTAGGACCTCTACATGGAATTACGTCCTATATCCCTCTCTCAACGCCATCAATTCAATTCTCTTTCCATCAGCCCCACAGCTACCAAAACGCCACCACCTCGCCTGCCACATCCCCAGTACATTCACCATGACCCATCTCACGGGTCCGCATATGGGAGGAAAATTGTTCCATTTCCCATTCTCAAAGTCGCCATCGTGATTGAAAAAGAGCATCGGCAGAAGATTGACCACGGATGTACGGGCCATACTGTGCTTTGCCGTTTTATCAGACAGGTCTTTCATGTCGATAGCGTAGGTCGCGAGGGAAGCAAGGGCAGGGGGCTCATTGGCCAGGTGGGTGGCAAGTGCAGGTGCAAGATTATCCATGATGGCGAGGAGGGCAGAGGAGTCGAAGCTACCGGGCTGAGGACTTCTTCTTCGCTATCATGGTGGCCCTGTACCATTTCATGCCAGGCAAGGCAATAGCCAATAAAGTCGCGGTAGTCAGCGAGTTGGATGTGGGGTGCCTGTTGGTAAATGCTGTTGTAGCCGCGAATGAAGACATCATGGACGAGGCCCATATGGGATGCATCCATTGTGTATACATCAGTCTACGAGCAGGGGGCAGTGAGTATCATTGATTTGAGTAAAAGGAAAATTGATTAGACGGACCTTGCCTGTGTCCGTGTGGGGAGTCTGAATGAGAGCAAGGGGCTTATCGGTATAGCTTATGACCATGATTTCGGTTACAGATGAACTCCGCCAAAAATTCGTTTGGGCTGCCGTTATCTTTGCGTTAAGGAAAAAGAGATGGAAGAGCTCGCCGATATTGGGGACGGAGGCGGAGTTAGAGCGAATGTAAGTCAGCCTGCAGAGTGGGGAGGGTTACACGGAGCTTTGGCAGTTCTGAATAGTTGGGAAACAGACGTGATCTTTCTGACATCAAATCGCATTTGAGAGGGTACAGAAGAGCATGGAGGAAATACTAAACTCTGATTCTATCACTTAGATGAGGAGGTATCATACAGTCAATCTCCAGGGCTAAGAGATAATACTAGGTGGTATGGCATCTCGGTAATCAGAAACATTGCACCGCCGTGGTGCGGCGTCAATGTGTTCGACAATACGGGAACACATGTAATTCACTCCCGGCGGTAAATTATTCGAATATAATTGACGACTTTCGAACACTCATCGCGCGTAGGATCCCGGCTAGAGATGACAGTAGTCCGGCTTATCTGTTCAGATTTCCTTTCTGCATGAGCTGCTTATTATAGCATATGTCGGAGCGGCTCCTACACCCTCCCTTTGTTAGCCCTATGAGGCTACAAGGTTGATAGAGTTATAGGGCTGGGGGTGAATTCTTTTATGCCATAGACCACTGATCCAAATGTCACTGGCAAGCAAGTACGAGTTGAAACCCGCATTTACGACCCCCGTAACAATGATGAGTTCAAAGGTTGATGGGACCTATTTAAACGTCTTCTCACAAGCCTAGCAGAGCTTGAGCGCTCGGACGATGTCATATTGAATAACAAGGGACTGTTGAAGGCAGTAGACTGTGGAATCTAGATCTCGGGCCGTGGCAACCACGACGCCCTATGATAGGCAATATGATGCAATATTGCAGGCAATTTCTTCTCGTTCTCCAAATGTTGAGTCTAACGAGAGATATAGAGTTTAGTGCCGGGAGCCGACTAATCACCCGGCTTGGCATGGACCATCAAAACTTGGCAGGCCTGCTCAGCTTCAGCGTCTCGGAGATGGTCGCCTTTTGTTACTGACTCGTACTCTGTGCAAACCTTTTCCCCGGGGGTCAATAACTGAAAACAAAGCCGTTTAGGATATCATTTCCTAGAAGCACTATCGAATTGTGTATCAGGCGTGAAACACAATTTTAGCACAAATTAAGCTTACTTGGCGATGCGATAAGATCTGTAAGATCTAAAGGGCTGCATTTTCAGATGATATGCCTATCTCCACACTTTCATTGAAAAGAACTCTAAGCGAAGCGAAATCCTGGGGCGTCATGATGGAGCTCGAGGATTGGTCTCATTCTTATCGCGATAAGCTCGCCCCGTGCCACAGTGCATGCGGCTTGGCCCGCTCTGGACAAGGGCGTGAGCAGGTACTTACGCTTGCAGACCAACATCTTGATCCCACTCCTCTCGCACCTTCCCATGTACACAGACATCAAAACATTACAAGGTCCAGTCCTACAAAGGGGAACAGCAATTCCTTCAACATGTCCGTGAGCTAACGCTGACGAACAAGCATTGTTTGCATTGATCTACAGCAGTCAATTGATCGACACATTACCCCCGGGCTCACGAGTCCCCTCCGCTACCCACACAACCTTCTGGGCTCGCCCGGCATGCTTGTTTGTGTCGACGTCCCAGACCCATGGTACACGCCCAGCCACTACACCTATATAGATATATGAATCGCACAACACTATACACACCATGACCACCGCCATGACCACCGACTCCATCTCCGCCCCCAGCAGCAGCAGCAACGCCGATCCCTCCACCTCCAAATACTCCCCAGCCCTCCCCCCCCAACGCCGCCGCTTCTCCCTCTCCTCCTCCCACAAAACCCCAAAATGGCGCATCCACATGCGCCCCGACACCGACGACGAGCCCTCCGACTGGTGGTTCTGCAGCACCGCTATTCCCCTCCTCGCTGCCACCATCGGGCCTCTCGCGAATGTGCTTTCGATTGCCGCGCTGGTGACGAGTTGGAGAATGAATTATAATCCAGCGTTTCCGAATGTGGATGATCAGGCGGTGGGGTTTCACGATCCGAAATGGTGCTTGGGGTTGAATGGGGCGAGTTTGGCGTGTGGGTTTGTGGGGAATTTTTTCTTGTTGCTGAATTTTACGAGGAGGGTGAGGTATATTGTGGCGCTGCCGGTTACGATATTGCTTTGGTATGCGGCTACGGGGATTGTGAGTTTGATCCCTTTCTTTTTTCTGCTGTTATATGTTGTTATTGGGATGCTTCGTTTAATAGCCTGTGCATCTACACCTGTTCATTTTCTCTTACTGAAAGAGCTGGAAGGCAGTTCATTTGGCCAATTCTTCATTCTCTATCAACATTCATGGGCTTTGCGAACATCATACTCACACCCATAGATGAGGCATCTTGAGGAGCTTGTAACCATTCTCCTATACCCTGTAGCATGGCCCCTGCGAGATGGCCTCTCTATATCATTCTGTTTTGGCTTTGGTCTACCATGACTTGTTACGGGCTTCCATAGCTTCCTTCCATTACTTCAATATAGAGCTGACTAGTATTAGTTAATAGCTATAACGATCTCGATGGACAGGTATGTGCCACCTCATCGGCCAGAGCAGACCTATAGCCAGGGATTCTGGCACGCTGTTATCGCTGCCTGTCTATACATGGTCGCTTCAATGATCCTCATGCTGAACATGCTCGGCTACTTTCTCGGTCACTATCCAAGGCATTTCGAATTGACCGATGACCAGCGGAATCTGATCCTCCAGACTATGCTGTTCTTTTTCTGGCTTGCGGGTGGCGCTGCTGTGTTTGCCAAGACCGAGGGCTGGTCATTTGTAGACTCAGTAAAGCCCCCAAGTCCACTGTCACCGACTGTCCTAAGTTAACTAGTTGCCTAGCTATACTTTTGTGACGTGACAGTTTTGACTGTCGGATTTGGCGATTTTCATCCAATCAATGATGTTGGAAGAGGGCTGGTCTTTCCGTACTCGGTACACATTCCTGTGTACAACAAATCCGTGACATAAGGTGCTAACGCTACCTATGCTAGGTTGGCGGCATTATAATTCTCGGTTTGATGGTTTCCAGTATTCGAAATTTCGCCCGAGAACTTGGATCAAGTCACGTCGTCAAGTCACATGCCGAAAAAAAGAGATCCCATACTCTGAAGCGTACTGCAACGACTCAGGAAGAGTTTCGTGAACTAGAAGAAAAATTCGAAGAGAAATTGCATCACCATCGCAGTCATAATCAACATCCTCGGATTTCTGCACCATTCAATGCAAGGAAACGCACAGTTGATTTCGATGTCGAACAAGGGGATGTAACTGCTGAGCGAAAACTGCATCATAAGGCTTCGAAGAACCCTATGATCAAGGGCATGGAGATGCTAAGGCGGGTGGGCACAAATAAACCCAAAGTTCTCTTGATGCGGGAGGAGAAGGACCGGTTCGACGCTATGAGGAAGATCCAGCAGGATACTCATAAGTTCAAACGGTATTATGCGCTAACTATGTCCATCATAGCATGTAAGTCTTATCTGACTATCTTAACGTCTCAGACATACTGCCTCTTCATCCCACTCTAATTCCTCCATTGTCTTCATATCTTTGCTAATTGCTTAAAGTCGGCATTCTCTGGTGCGTTGGCGCCGTTGGCTTCTGGCGTGCCGAGCAAAAATCCCAAGGCCTCAGCTACTTCGAAGCCCTTTATTTCTGCTACGTCTCCCTCCTGACCATCGGCTACGGCGACCTCTCCCCCCAATCCAACGCCGGCAAACCCCTCTTCGTAGTCTGGTCCCTCATCGCTGTCCCAACCATGACTATCCTCATCTCCGACATGGGCGACACCGTCATCGCCTCCTTCAAACGCGGCACCTTCAAAGTCGCAGACTGGACCGTCCTCCCCAAAGAAGGCCTCTGGCGCAACCTCCTAGAACGGTACCCCTGGCTCCTCCTCTGGCTCGAGAAAAAATCCCGCCAAGCTGCCCAAAAACGCCGCTTATCCCGCGGCATGCCTGTTGGCCCTGCCCCCGGCATCGAGGACGCCGAAGCCGCAGCCGAAGCTGACGAAGACAACGACCCTGACCCCCCAACCATCGAAGAAGTCGCCAACCTCACGGCCCTCACGGACGCCCAATTAGCGCGCAAACTCGCAAAAGCAATCCGCCACACCGCCGACGACATGCGCGCTGATCCCCCAAAGCGGTATTCATATGAAGAGTGGGCGGAGTATACGCATTTAATTCGGTTTACGCGGATKAGTAAGGAGGAACTGGAGAGGGAGGAGGAAGAGGAGGGGATTGTGGATTGGGATTGGATTGGGGAGGATAGTCCGATGTTGGCGGAGGAGACGGAGAGTGAGTGGGTTTTGGATCGGCTGTGTGAGAGTTTGGGGAGGTATATGCGGAAGCAGATTGGTGGGAGGGGTGCGAGTTTTGCTTCTCAGGGGAGAGATTTGGAGGGGAAGAATGGAGGAGGGGTGGAGGGTAATGATTTCTTTGAGAAGGAGAGGGATAAGGATAAGTAATTGGGGGGTATATAGAAGGTATCGCTAATGTATACATTCTTGGAGAAGTGGCAAAGGTATATATATTTGGGGGGGGATGGTATACATATTGACTCAAGTATCCTTCCTATTCCGGAAATGGGAGAATTAGAAATCAACACGTTTTTTCAGGATAGTAATAGCAATAGTATCTCTCATTGATCGATTTAGTCATTGTACGGGAGTAGAACCCGCCCCAGCAGGTAGTATTTTATTTAAAAGAAAGAGATCTTAGAGATCTCGATGCAATATTGCTGTTCCTATTCTATCACTCGCTTAGCTAGTTTACCCCTTTTCCTCACCTCGACCATTCGAGCTCCTTCTGCCACCGTTCCATGGCCCATGGCCCCTGCAAGGCCTCATTTATATAAAAGAACACCTTACATAGACATTAGGAAGTCAGGCAATGCACTGATTACCCATAAAATCGAGTCCTAGCATTGCAACAGATCTTAAGTATTGATGTCTCTATTCCTACCTCTTCCTTCCAATATATCATGGTCTTCTTTCCTTTGATTTGACCTCCCTCAACACAATTCTATCACGTGAAATTTGATGTCTCATGTCAGCTTCTTGATAGATTTCCATTTTTTTTGTTAACCCTTTGTCTACTCTTTTAGAAATTAGCTCGTAGGATATACGGATATAGTAGAGATTGGAGATGAAAATGCGATCATAAGAGGCTCAGGGAAAGGATGGGCCAAGGTGCTGTCCAGGGTGAGGGATTCTGGTTGTTGAGGAGTGTATTCAAATTTGGGTTGAGAGAAGGAGTTTCAAGGGAGTCGATATATTTTTGGGGAGGAAGCTCATCTCATCATCTGGTGAGGGGTTTGGGTTGTGAGGGGTAGGTGTGGGTCGATGTGGTGATAGAGGTATAGGAGTAGTGAGAAAAAGGTCTTGATCATCATGAATGAGATGCAGATGTGGTACCTACCCTACTCCTCAATCGAAACCATACATTGCTAGCTGCCCTTCGCTTTTAGAACGATCCGTCCGTATCTCCTTCAACAACACACAGCTCACTGTCTGCCTACGGCGCACAATCCTCAATCAAACCAACCCAATCCTCGCAAACCGATCCGCACACTCCTTACACGTATGCTTCCCCCCTCCCAAAGCTTCCAACCGCTCACTAACCAATTTCCAATACTCCTGCTTAACCTCCATCGCAGCCTTCACAAGCAACTTATCCTCCTCACCATCAAACCTTCCAGGAGCGACCAGCTCCGCTTTCTGCAAGTCGCGCAGAGTACCGTGTTCTTCGTCCAGCTGGCAGGGTTTGAAGGCTTCGCCGCGGTACATGGCTATGAGGAGGCAGTTGCGTTTGTAGCGATTGTATACTGCGGCGCTGGTGAGGTTGCCGACTCTTCCGGCGGAAACGCGGTCGGTGTTGATGATGTGAGCAATTTCGTCGAAGGTTAGGTTTTCGTTTTGACGGAGGGTGTAGATTTTTTGGTTCTCGGGGTCGGAGTCTCCTTTTAGTTTTTTGTTGTTGGCGTAGTTGATGCCTGTGACTGAGGATAGTTGACGTTTGAGCTCGCCGGCGGTGCGAGAGAGTGATGGATCGGTGTCCGCGACCTGATCCGGTTTGATGAATGGTTGAGGTGACATATCGATTGGGGTAAGAGGGCTTCCAGGGAGCGGGGTGGTAGAAGTGGCGCCAACGTCGGGCGCAACAAGAGTACGAGTGTTGTATTGATATGGAGGGTGCTCTGTATGGTGGTGGTTTGATGCGACTACCTGAGGTCCATTCTGTAATTTCTCGCATTCCGGAGCGTAGTGGTTCTGCTAAGACAATTCAGCAAACTATTGATCGTCAGAGGAATGAAACGCTTACATGTGCGAAGAGGTCATCATCCCGGATAATTGCATGCGGAGACTGGCTCAGATTCTCAAGTACGGCATTGCAATCCTGAACGACCGTTCTGGTCAATTGCAGGCTAGATTGAATATAGGCATTGGCATGCTCAATGCGAGCCTGAGCATCCTCAATGTTCACGGCGCTCTGCATCATGCAATCCTTGAGCTCGGTAGCGATGTGAAAGGCCTCATCGGTCATGGTACGAATTTGCTCAGACATGACGTATTCTGCGAGATTGAGGTTAGTAAGAGCGTCCATCATGTCTTTCGCGCTTGTTGCAGGTAGTCCGGGCATTGTTGGTGAGGTAAATGACGCAGGACTTATTGGGTAGCTTTGGGGAGTATGATGCAACAAAGTGAGGACATGAACGAAATCGGAGGTTGAAGCGCTGATAGTGTGACTGTGCGAGTAGGAAAAAAATAGGCGCGTAGAATCAATCGAAAACACTGATCGCGTAGGTTCGATAATCTTGGTGACCTAGGATCGAAATGCGGAAGGAGAGGATGCAATCTTGTAACAGGTATAACTGAATATTTGATCTTTGCAGAGGGAAAGAAAACCACTCTCTGGCTAGATACATTACGCGCGTAACGAAACACGTAGCTAAAAACCAGTCAAGGACGACGTGGTGGACTCACGATGCTGTCCAGTCGAAGTCAGCATTCAAGAGATGTTCTTGTCCTGCCTCACGTGTCAGCACCCCAGTCATTGTCTTACGATGGCTAGCACATCGCCACACCTAATATAGATCTCTCAACGCACTGCAACGAGCGATGTAGCTATAGATAGCGGAAGCGATGCTATGGCGTGGAGGCGGATAACGATGAGGGTGTTGTAGATAGTAGAAGTCAGCCCGGCTCCTGTCACTCTTAGAATCAGCATCTTCTAATTCCGCGCTACATCATTTAGGTACCGACTGCGTTCAGAATGGAGATATTCATTTGCCCTCAATCAGAGGACTACTGCGCTTCATGCTGGATACTGGCCTTTCAGACGTGCTGAAGTCTAGGCTGGGAATCGGACAGATCGAGGACTCTAAGCCAACTACTAGTGTCATCATTGCCTTCATTGTATTCATAGCAGCTCACAATTTTGAAAATAAGGGGGCCAATCATTGTGCAAGAAGTAAGCGTTTGCGTAAACAAACACGGTTTACGGTAGCAATTGGCAATAAGTCATTGCATATAGTCCCCAGCAACATGAGTAGAGGAATCTCAGCTGCATTAGAGCTGTCTGTATCTTCAATATGACAGTGGACAGTAACATAAAGCACCACAAAAGCTACAATATGAACGTGAATATTGTGGAGTAACCTCTGAGCGCTATATATCGTAGAAGCTCTGTAGTATGCAAAACCCCGGCACTGCAAGACCATAGCCACTCAGCTCAAAACTAAAGCGGGTAGCCATTACGATATGAGTGAGATCGTGGTATTTGGAGTAGAAGCTGAAGTTTGGGAAAGCACTGGTGGCAGTTGCTAGGGGGATTCACATCAGCCTTATAGGGCCATGAGGTTGCTTACTAAATAAGCATTTAGTGGATACCACTATCAATCACTTAGGGCATATCCCGAAGCTGTTTGAATTAAAGACAAACGCTGCTTCTGGGGCTGTACAGCCTCGCCTTCTTCGCGGCGAACTTCCAGGTACAACCACTGTATCAAGGCGCAGACCGAGTGACGTCTGAGGGTTATGTATGCATTCATTATCTACTCGAGAATGATTCTACTATATCGCCCTCCACATCCAATGACGGGTTTGATGCCCCGAAGACTTATTAGCATACCCCAGTGGAACAGGCTTGGGCAGGACGAAATGCTGAATTTGACATCGGATGAATGGTTTCACCGCCTCGTGCGCGAACCAGCGTACTATCTCCGCTAGCCGGCCAGTTCAGATGGGCTGCTGTTGGATACGACGACCAAAATCTGAGAGCCAAGCCCGGGGCGCTACAATCTTGGAGAATGCTTTTGGATTCGTCTAAAACCGGCGGGTGTGTAAACCATGGGCTGGTAATTGGTTCCTACCAAAAGTTGCTGTGAGAGAGGCAAAGCCAAAGATTCTGGCCAGGTGGGATTACTTAGTTGTCAAGCCTTACCGAGGCAGGACTAAGTCCGTGGGGCTCTGAAACGCCTGCCTTGCAGGAAATACGAATACAACGATTGCAAGCCACTAATCTTTCATAGAAAGGCCTCTCAACCGTATAGCCCCTAGAGATACCCTAAAGTTGGTCGCCTACCCGACACGATTAATCGCCAGAGCGCAGATAATCTAAAGACTCATGCCTGCAACACTACCTTATCATCGTAATCCTTTTGATTTGCAGCGAATTCTTCATACTCTGCTCTTCTCGATAAACTAAGTTGTATTGTGTGTCTCCTTCAACTTTGCAATTAGTAGTATTGGACTCTAATGTTCGTCGAAGATGTATCTTTCTACTGAAGCTATTGTTGCAATCGTCACATTGATTGTTGGCGCGCCTTGCACAGTGATCATGTTATGGAAGTTCTGTCGACGCCAGCGAGGGGGCCAGCAAACATGTCGTATGTACTGACAGCACACTGCACCTCTCTGACAAGTTATCTGACTATGTATTCAAGTCTATGTGGCCGACCCAGCAGTGAATGAATGCCCTTACGAGATCTCTGAGCGTAGAACGTTTAGCATGAGCACACATACAGACGTCACTCTTAAAGTCAGGTTTCCGGCTTTCTATCACTTGGAGACCGCATCAAGCAGTATCGTGTAAAGCTCCTAAGTCAATGTATGTTTGTTTGTGTTACTTTGAGGCGACAACAAGTACTGACGATGTATCTAGGGTCAGTCATGCCGGCATTGGACTGAGAATACATCGTAATGCCCTAAGCTATTGAAAACTCGACGCTCTCAACAATGTTTTTTTAGTTTCTCCGCTTGAAGGGTTGCACATGTTTTGCACATTTCTGATACGAATGTGTCTCACGGCATTACAATGACCTGTTGGTACATGGCTTTGTTCGCTACTTCAGATCAACAACCATCATAGCCATCTTCTGCCCAAGGAAAAAGTAGGCTTATCAGGATTCGATTCAGAGCCCCGAAATCTATCCTTATTCGTACTGATGTGGATATGTTGTACGTGTGGACTCTTCTGGCCACGTACGACAGAGCGACTAAATTCATACATAKCCACCGCAGCCGTGAGTGCTTGCTAACCAAAGCCACTGGTATGTTCAGGCAGTTATGACCGTCCAGATTTTCCTTCTTACCAAAATTAGAGGCCAAGTGCTGAGTAATGATGCATCAACGGCCAGACACATGGAAGCATGTGCTTTGGTACACATCCTTTTCTGTCAATGCGATGTTAGGCGATAATATATCGATGGTTGTGTGTCAAGGTTATTTTATGCGGACACCACGAAGGTGGGTAGGGACGATGATTGATTTGCCAGCTGCGAGGGACGCGCTCCACTAATATGCTCAGCTACGGCTAGACTTTCCAAAGCCCAAAAGTTGGACTGCGGGTAGTCTTGGCGCATCTTTTGGTATTGCCCAATCACTGGACATGGGAATACATTCTTTTTGTCCCAACCATGTCTTAGCAGCACCCAAACGGTGCTATCTGTTTCTCAGGTTGGGCCACGACTTATATATCTCTTACTCTTTGGACGACAAATACCGCAGCTTTGACTGAATTCGAGCCGACCTGGTCTCACACTCCACCAATATGCCTACCCAACGTACAAGAAATATTCCTGAAGCGATTTGGCTTACCCATCAGCAAACACTTAAACGTCTTTGGTTGGACGAAGACAAACCAATTCTAGGTGAACATGGAATTATTGAAATCATGGAGAGGGTCCATAATTTCTCTGCATCGTAAGCAGAAAATTGTTTGGCGAGGAGAAATTTGATAGTACTGACTGACCACTTGCAAGGAAAAACCAGTATCATAAACGCTTCAAATATCTGAATTGGAAGAAAAATCACAAAAAGGGTGACTGGGAACAGCTTTCTGCCGTGATCGAGAAGCGGGACCGTTAAGGAAAAGAGACTAAAGTATCCATAGATGGTAGGCTCCAGTCACGTGAAAAGGTACGGAAGGAAATTGCACGATACAATCTGTCAAGGTCGCGACAGCTGTCCCCTAGTATGTCTCTTCGTGTCCACTCCCAAATGTCTTACAAGCTGAAAGTATCTAAGCTTCGCGCCGAGATCTTCCCGAAGGCTTTACAATTCGGTCTCCTGTCTTGAACAATACAAAGTCATTCGCCTCTAACCTTCCCTTCAATGTATTCGAGGAATCCTTAGGTACTGAGAAAAGCCGACTTTGTCACCAAGTTCCGGCAACGCAGACAGTACCGTTTGTCCCCTCGGCCGTAGATCCAATGTTTGGGGATTCTGACGCTGGATATTTATTACCCCAGATACCGGTCGAACAAACCGAGAGAGGAGAGCTACCAATGTCTGCTGGGACCCATGGGAAATTGCAAACATCGTCCGGCATAGCTCCTCCGAGCAGTTGCGTCCTCGCCACTTTAAAGTCGGTCATCCCAGATTCTATCAATGGAGAGGTCTTACCTAGCTCCTCTATCATCTGTCAACATATTAAAGTCTTCACATCACCTCTTCAGCGGCAAATCCTATTCTCTGTGGCTAACAATTTCGCTGGAGTCAGCGCTTCAGACATTGGGAGCGTTATTCGCTTTCTACGTACTGAAATGGACGAAACGCTCTACCAGCTGATCCTCCACTCCCCAGGATATTCGTCCCGTGCCATTGCCCAAAATATCTTCAAAGGTGCCATTGAAGCAGGTGACGCGAGCATTGTCGATTTATTACTCACCGACAGACTAGCAAGCATCAACGTCAATCTGGAATTGTGTTCAGTGAACGGTCAATCTTTTACCCCAATCGAGCGCGCATCAGCCTTGCGCCACGCAGGTGTGATAAGAAGTCTACTGAGACATCACGCGGACGTTAATCAAACACTACGACCGCGTGAGGGTCTTGGCGGTGCTCTTAATTATGCTATCGGCGTACACTATAGCAAATACAAAAGAGTAGATCCTGGGATCTTCCTGACATTAGTTCAGGCCGGCGGCTACCTTTCACGTCGTCGATTGTTGTACATTATCGAGCATAAAGATGAAGAATTCGTTTCCCTCATCGTATCCAAAAACGCTCGCAAGAATGTTATGGAGTGGAGCAAATGGGGAGTCTTCCACGAAGCAGTCAAGATTTTGAACGAGCAGACATCGATTGACATAATTGAGATTATGGTAGATGTTGGTACAGACCTCGATTACCCCTTCAATTTCAGGCTTCACAAAACCACGCCCCAGAGGGTGATAGATGTCGCAGCTCAACGTGGTAGTCTCGAAATGGTCAAGGTGCTTCTCACCAACCGAGCGTCACTGAGCGGTGACACACTCACCTACGCGGTTCGAAGCAGAAACGAAGACCTCATTCGTTTCCTTCTTAACAAAGGAGCAGACATCAACAGTATAGGCACCCTGGGAATGACTGCACTTGAAGTAGCAATTAGGGACCAAAATGCCCCAGTTATCAGTCTGCTTGAAGAGCGTGGCGCATTCATTAATTTGAAAAACCCAAAACACGTCTCTGCTGCCTTAGCGGCGGCATCAAAGACAGGTGATATAGCCTTCACCAGATACCTGCTCCAGCTCGAATGCCGGATTAGCCCAGATGATTTGGCCCGTGCTCTTAAGCAGGCAACAATTAGAGGATTTGAGGAAGTTGCAATGGTGTTGCTTGATGCAGGCGCGAAGTTAGATTCGTCGCTTGTGTACGCCGTGGAGTCCTGTAGTCCAGCATTTGTCTCAGCCCTTCTTGACGCGGGTGCAGACCCTAACAACCCCAACAACCACAACACTATCGGGGGCTGGGCTACACCAATCCAAATTGCAATCAAAAATGGCAATCGACCAGTGCTAGAAGCACTGCTCCTCGCAGGTGCTAAAGTCAACTACTTTCTTCCAGTTGAAGCCGGAGGAGATACTGCACTGACCCTCGCTGTGGCCAAGAAAGACTATGGGCTAATACAGCTTTTGTTAGATACTGGAGCTGATATAGATCTCCGTGCACAAGAATACCCCCCCACTACAGCTCTACAAACCGCTGCTGAAAGTGGTGATCTCAGCATGGCCCAATTCCTACTCGATCACGGGGCAGATCCTCATGACTCAAAGGCTCTCAACGGGGCACGACTACACAATAGGAAGTTATTCGATCTGCTTATCAAGGAGCACAAAGCGAGGTACCCTATGGGTAGGAAGGGGTTTGGATCTGAAGCGCTTGCKCAGGCCATCGAAGTGTCTGACGAGTGTGACGTTAGACTGCTGCTCGAGATTGGAGGAAACGGCGACACACAGCTCTATCGCAACCATCAACATGTAACCCCGTTCGGACTGGCAATCTCCAATGAAAAAAACGGCGTGCGCGGCTTCACGGAGTTGTTTCTGCTGAGGGGGTACGATCCAAATGGTATCGTATCTGAGATGAATTGGTCGGGTCTTGGAGCCACGGCACTTCTAGCTGCTGTCGGAACGCGCAATTCTTCGACGGTCGAGCTGCTTCTCAGGCACGGTGCCAACTGTAATTTAGCTGCTAGGGGTCCGGTAAAACGCACTCCACTGCAGAGAGCCGCCGAAATCGGGAGTATCAATTTGGTTGAGCTCCTGCTCAACCATGGAGCGAATGTCAACGGCGTGGCCGCTACGAGAGGCGGTGGTACCGCCCTCCAGTTCGCAGCCATTGGTGGATATATCCGCGATCGCTTGCATGCTACTCGATCGCAAAGCCGATGTAGACGCGCCTGGCTCCAAGGTTGATGGCAGGACTGCTCTCGAGGGTGCTGCTGAACACGGGCGTCTTGATATGGTGCAACTACTTTTGAACGCAGAAGCTGCTTCCGGTGGGAAGGACTTGGCTCAATTCGCGAGAGCAAGAGCTTTGGCGAAGGAGAATGGGCATTTCTATATCTCTGACCTCCTGGATTCTCATAGAAAATCCCAGAACCAGTTTAGTCAGCTGGATATGGTAGTCGACGATGATTACGAAAGTATGGTAAATTGGAGCGGAAATGAAAATTGAAAAGCGAACGAGTAGCGGGAATGAGATCTTATCGGACCTTTAAATGAATTGTTAATCGTGGAGTTTGGGGAAGGACTTTGTTCGGATTTATCAATAGCAAAGAACGAACTCTCCTTATTCACGTATCTATGTTGCATTCCACTCATGGATATCCGCCGTCCATGGATGGAAGGACATCCCCATGGTATCATTCCATACATCTCGTCGGTAATTTCCCCACCAACGGCGACACCATCCATGGACGGCGACGCTGTTTATATCACCACCACAATCATAACCACCATATTTAAGCACCCCGCTACCATAGGAGGAAAACAGCGATCGCGTAGCAGAATAGAGGCAATAAAACCAAGCCTTGCCACCCTTCAAGCTAGCTTTAGGGGCTACTTTAGCGACCAGTCCTTAGAACCGTGCCTTATTGTCCTAAGGGACAATATAAAATTTATTCTATACCCTATCACTAGGTCTGGAGTCTTGTAGATTGTGGTAACATTAATATAATCTGATACAACGATATATCATTGACGACAGCGAGGTGCTTGGCGGTGCTGATAGATAGTGCCTACTATCTATGAATGTTGTCGTCGTCCATGGATTGAATATACTATTGGTAAAGCAAGCTACCGATGAGATGTATGGAATGACACTATGAGATTACTTCTCTTCATGGGTGGCTCATATCCATGAGTAAAATACAACATATCCTTGAACGAAATCTCCTTATCCACATATCTCTTCCTAAGCGTTTACTGATCAATATCTTCTCATTCGCAATATCAACAATTCCCGCGCCCACAAACCCTTCCTGAGGCTCTCTTCCACACGCCCTCTGCCCTAAATCCTTTCTCTATCCCTTAAGTGGCTGAATTACGTCCACCCTCCAAGGGGGCAACGAGGTAATATTGGCACCTCTATAACTTAAAGCCAATCTTCATAAACCTATATTTTCTTCCTTACAATGAAAAAGACTTATAATTAACTTAAATTTGTGAAGATTAGGTATATTTTAGAAAATTCTAGTTGAACTATTAATTAGATTTACTTATTGTAGGTCTCTTTTATGCTTGAAGGACTGACGTTTTACCACCTAACCGGCGTAGTTCCGCGTTTTTCTCCTGAGAGGTGGACGCCAGCCACTTAAGGGAAGTAATCAGAAAGGCGCCCTAAGCAATATCTCCAGATAAAGTGCTTCGTAGCTTTGTCTGATTGCCAGCGCGATAGCGGGTTTCACCGATGTCTCTGAGTCTTTTAATTTACCTGGCTTGTGGGGAGGAATTTATTGGCACCCCTTAACGAAACGACAGTCCTTTCGGCAAAGAGTAGACCTACGATAAGTAGTTTCTTTTACAATCTTCACTTAAGAAAATTTCAAATATAGTGATTCTTGCGATGTTTAAGTCAATTGGCAAGTTTGTTCCTATTATAAAGGAGAGAAAGGAGAAGTGAAGGGTTCATAAAGATTGGCTTTAATCTGTAGGGGTGCCAATAATATTATCTGCCGTGTGCATGGTAATAGGTACCGCGGACATGCTGAGCAGTATCATAGGATAGATGGACTGCAAAGCCAATGTTGAGATGGAATTCAGCCACCACGGATTATGCATTTTCATGTTGATTACATAGCCGTAGCTAGAAAGATAGAATTATTTTGCATACACAATAAGCTACAAGTTGAGCATAGTCAGCGCTCACTTTGCTATCTTCATGCTAATATCCACGAAATCCTTGCCCAACAATTACACAGCTGATTTGCGCCGCTTCCGAAGGCGGTCACTCTGACGCACGTCCTCCATTCCCATCACTCTGGCGTTGTTCGTGCGAAAAGCCTGACTGTCCTCCAATTCCGTCTCGGGCTGTGAGAAAGCTTCATGCACGTCCAAGGGTATCTTTTCTCCAGCGAAGCGCTTCCCTTTCTGCCCCCTGGTCTGAGGAATTCCTCCACCTGTCTGGATCTTCGCCGCTTTAATTCGCTTGCTGATCGCATTGCTCCCAAGATCTACGGACGTCATATGGGCTATCTCTATTGGCTTCCATTTCTCTGCTATTCCGAGAAGAAGTGGACCCCACAGATGATTGGGCCAATGCTTGATGATGTCCTCGTCTTCGATAGCTTCCGGTAGAGGTTGGGTGATAGGAGGGTAGCCAGCGAAGTGAAGCCGTCTTGCCTTGTGCTGCTCGTTAATAACCTCACCCGTGGGCAGTTTGTATGTTGCCCCCGTATCGATGTGTACTGGATGAGACTTTGCAGGTCGGCGTTTGGCTGGCCCTGGCGGAATAGATCTAGGAACCCTTCTCTGCTTTGCACCCAAGGAAGACATCTGACTCGTCTCAGCATCGGTAAGGCGGTCAGATCTAGGAACTTTTCTCTTAGTTACATTCATGTGAGGTATCTGGCTGGTCCCAGCATCGATAAGACGGTCGGATTTAGGAACGTTTCTCTGATTTGCACCAAAGGAAGACATCTCGTTGGTCCCGGCATCGATAGGCCGGTCTGGCGATTGTCCATTGTGGCCGTTAGGTCCGTTAGGTATGACTGAGGAAGATGTCGATGAGTAATTGGATGCTAATGGTATTTGAGGTGATTGCCGTAGGGTTTCTAAGTAGGCGCTAAGAGTCCATGGCGCATTATACTGCTCCCAGGCAGCTATCCATTCATCCGCTTGCCGCTCTTCAGCTTCGCTGAGGCAATAATATTCCTGGCCGGTAGGCAGATCGCTATTGGAGGGTTGAGGGTCTGCTGGGATGACACTGCCGGCCTGATTCAACACCCTGGTGTCCATTCTTAAACTTGAACTCGTTTATCTGGCCGATTTCCGCGGATCTTTTAAGAGTTAAATTCCTTGATAAAGCTTCGCCGATTCGCTAAGGTGACAGGATGATAGTCAAGTTGCCGTGGTGCTATGTTCGATCTATCGAAATCGAAAGGGAGCTCAGCCCAGATAACGAACACGTCAGGTGTATACTTGATAAGGGATCAAGATATGATGTTTTTACGTGGCAGATTTACATCATACGAGGAATTATAAATACTGTAATGGAGTGTTATTGCTCGTAATAATAGCACGTTAGCAGAAGTGAATTTAACCGCGTCGAAACTACCAATGAAGATCAAGCGGTCGATGAACAAGGCATCATTCTCAGGCGCCGGAGAGCTTTGACGAATTATTTGGTTGCAATGTGAGAACGAATCAGGAAGGACTGCTGCGCTTGTTGTGATATTTGGCTCTTCAATTCTGACAGAGAAACAGCAAACAGACATATAATTGCTTGTTTGTAGGATCGCAACCCATCAAAAGCCGTACCGGGCACGCAAGGGCCTATCTATCACCGTCTTTGCCGCGGAGATAACAGTCTTCCTCTATGGCAGAGTCGTGCGATGATAGACGTTAGGCATCATTTCGATATCTATATGATGAATCCCCACGTGATAGCAGCGCTTCTCAATTATCATAATTATGCTCCAGTACTGGAGATTCGTAATCAAGTTTCGCTCTAGCCAGAGAAGCAATATGTGTAGTGACAAGATTCAGACTCATCGCACAGATGCAACATACGACCTTGATAGTGACAAGCTCAACTCCAGCTTCATTGTTGGAATATCAAGTGCTCTTTCCACGTTTGCAAAGTATATCATTTGTCTCCAAGAGCAAATTATCGTGGAACTCTCGATAAGACTCAGTCGAATTGATCTTATTTCCTCTGTCCAAAAGCGAAGTGCATCCAATTGGATGAAAGCTGCTTAACGCCATCTTCCAAAGACCACTCTTTAATTCGGCAGATTGTTCGAACAATATCCTCCAACAACTGTTCCATTTTCTCGCCCGCGGCGTGGAGATCGCTCTCTGCTAGAATTCTATCGTTTGGTACTGCTTTTATCGCCGCAACAGCCTTCTTCGTCTCAGGCGAAAAGTTCACGAGCGTCGAGAAAGAGAAAAATATATCTGCTGGTATCGATGGATGCAGATATTGGCTTATCGTGTCTGGAGGACCAGAATATGAATGCAGACATATTCGAGGAGGGAATGGTTTAGGGCCGTCTAGCCCCGAATTACTTTTCGCAATTTCGGGTTCGTCATCGTTTTCATGTGCAGCATCGACACTCGCTCTCCTTTTCCTCTGCCGTTTACTGAGGACTGGTTTCTCATGGCCGCGCCAAGTTTCTTGCAAAGTTTCAAAGAGGATGCCATGCGCGGATACTCCATGAACGGACACCGCTCTCTGCATTTCTCCTGCAAGATTCAATTGTGCTTTTAATAGCATTCTCTGATGTTGCATTTCTACGCGGTAAGGAGACAGGCGTCGGCCTTCTCTTCCTCCTGGAGTCAAGGAAGGATCCCTTTCGTAACCATTGTCAACCATTTCGACGCCAGGTATGCGGAACGCACGATCTAGTCCAATTTCGCCAATGAGAGCCAGAGGGTATTGCTTAAGATAATCTCGAGTCTGAGTTAGTAGAGCGCAAAGTGATTGCGGGTCCGGAAGAGACTGAATAAAGGCATGGCCATCATCTGGTGGAGGAGAAAGAACCTGCTGGTAATGCTTCTTTTTGTCCGGCGGTTCACAATCTTGCGTTGTACCACTTGAACGGTCGTCGTAGATCTGATGAGAAAACCAAGGATGCCAGCCAAACGACGGAAGAATGTAACCTTGAGCCTTCTCGGTGGAATCCTGGGCCCGCAGCGTAGGAATTGATTGCTCTGTTATACCCAACTTATCTGCAAAATCCGCTACGATGGTTTGGTCCTGTCCTCTCGTGGCCATAATAGTCAAAGCCCGGGTTTTCATGCTTGTAATCTTGTCAATTGAGGGAACAGTGTCAGTGGGGTGGCAATGGGCATCAAAGACTCCAATGTGCCAGGGAAACGGTTCCTCCTCTTTTGCTGATTGCGCCATTGTTGCCTCAATTGACATACAGTCTTCATGCGTATCGTCAATTTCTGCGGATGAGGCCTGCTCGGCGTCAATTTAGGGGCTCGGCGTCAATTTAGGGGCTCGGCGTCGTTTTAGGGGGCCTGGGTGGGCTGAAACGGTGGCGTTACCCAGCCAAGCGGTCGGGAAAAGCAGGGTCTAAATCCGTCACACGTCAACGGCTTCCGGGGGTGGGGTAATAGTGGGGCCCTAGAAGGACCCCCCGAACAACGTATGTGATTCATGTCTGATGTCCTATCTATCCACTCCCTCTCTTCCACAGGCTACAACATGTTCAACCTCTTCCACCTCCTAGCCACCCCCGTCATCCTGTTCATGTCCATTCCCCTCACTATCTTTGCCGCATTCACCACCACCATCGCCATATCCACCCTGTCCTTCCGCGCCATCCTCGTCTACTTCGACCTCGTCTCCGCCGTCCTCTACGACTGGCTACATGCCCAAACCCACACATACCCGCACCCTCCCTCCTCTTCCCCTCTCAAACTCAATGCCACCCCCAAAACACCCTCTTCCTACTCCCGGCGTAAGTCGCGCCGCAGCAGCGGCGCCTCCTTCTCTTCCTCCAGCAGTACCAGCAGCTCCCTCAGCCCCCCAACTGTTCTTCACCCAACCGCAGGCTTCGGTATCTACACCTCCACCAGCGCAGCCACAACCCGCGACTTCGAAGGCGTAGGCGGCTGGCGTTTTCCCGACCCCGACGCCCACGACGACGTCGAGAATTGGACCAGCTTGAACTCGCGACTAGAGCTACCGTCCATGGTGGATGGGCGTAACAGGCATCATCATCGCTCGCATACCTTGGGCAGTAATGTTGCGAGTGTGAGCGTGCCGCCGAAGAGTCCTGGGCTGGGAGCGAGGACGCCTACTGGTAGTGGCGGTGGGAGGAGTGGTGGGGAATGGGGTGCTGCGGAGGGATATTTCGCGTGTGAAAATAGGAGAACGGCGAGTAAGAGTACGACGGCGCTGACGGATGCAACGGCGAATATTGGGAGGGCGGTTCTGAGGCATAAACCTAGTAGTTCAAGTAGTGGTTCTTCGACGCAGGGATCGACACGGACGATGCATTTAACGCTTTCAAATGGTTGAGGAAGAGAAATCATGAACTGAAATTGAAAAAGTGAATATGGTTGATAAGATATTACCGACTTGGACATCGCAGGGCCAGCATTTCTTGCTGCTCTTAGTTGATTGTCGAAACGCCTGAGTCTCTACAGCCATTCATATGAGCGAGGTTTAAGAATAGGTGTCATACCAAGATTGCGGCAAAAATGCACGCATGAGAATATCTACGAAAACTCGGACCCTCGTCTAACTCTAGACACAAATTACATCTATTGTTGTACAGTGGTCTGAAAAGCCCAACAAACACAGCCAGACACCAAACGGCCTTCGCTTGAAGCACAAGTCTACGATTGCTTCGCACGTCTCGAAACGTCCTCCATTTCCTCCCTCATAACCTCGTTGAACTCCTCCCAACCATCAAGATACACGTGATGACCTGCTCTCTTAATGACCGTTACCTTCGCTGAGCCGTTATCCTTCCGCCTTTCCTCATCAGTGGCGTCTTGGAGGATTTTCGCCTTCTCGTCTTTGACCTTCTGCTCAGCGGCAAAGCCCCCAGCAATATCCATCCAGTCATTCTCGCCGTACATGAAGACAATAGGAATACCATTTTCTCGTTTCCGTGCCGCTGATTCCACCGTTGATGTGGTAGATCCATCTGGTTTGAGGTACTGTCGGCCAACGCCTTGGATACGCCGTATCAGTGGGCTGCGAGCAAAAGCTCCTGGTGCCAGTATGTATGATAATGCATATTCACCGCTTCCACGCTGCTTGAAAAGCGAATAGGCATAAGTGTGCAGTGACTGGGACTCCTCTGGACCCAAGTGGGAGAAACGTCTCGACGTCCAGCCCGACACCAAACGAGGACCTAATGGACCTGACCAACGGACTAAGCTGAAAGGGGATACATTTGCGTCCCAAAGATAGGTCAACCATTTGGGCAAGGGTTTCCGGGGAGGCGGGTTGTTGTTGTCGGTCTTTCCAGTTTGTTGTGCCTTAGACCTGGCATTAAGGAAATTATTGTTATCGCCTGTCTTTGCAGACTCCGGTATACGAGGGTTTGAGGCATCCTTGACATCTGCCTGCTGATCTTGAGTGAATTCATTTGCGAGTGTGGAGTCTGTTGGTTCTGGCATGTCGGCATTAACAGCGTACGGGTCTTCAGGGATTCCGACGGGAGAGGCGAGGACGAGTTTGTTCAAATGACCTGGGTATTTTAGAGCATACGCAACAGCCATATATCCGCCAAGACTGTGACCCAGCAGTGTAAATCGATCTATTTTTCTTTGCACCCTCCACTCTTCTAACGCATCGATGAACCAATTTTCAGCTTCCGTGATCTGCTCTTGCCGAGTCTTAGCTTTCAATCTGAAAGGCGGTCTGCTGCTTCGCCCCATCCCTAAGAGATCCAAGGCGTAGATTTTCCATCCCTTGACTCTGCTTAAACCCTCGAAATTCTTATAGAAAAATCCTAGTCCTGCTCCGTATCCATGTAGCATTACCAGATTTTGATCTATTGCTTCGTCTATGCGCTCAACGGAAAACTCATTCAGTGCACGGTCTTTACCACTTAATTTGACCAACTTAGAATGCCATTGCCGGGGGCCGTATGGATCGCTATTCGAATGCGTTTGTACCGCTTGGGCATTGTTGCTGCTATCTTCGGAAATGGATGATGTTGATGGAGTTTCTGAAGGGAGCGAGTTTCCTGAGTGGGTATGGGTAGGCGGTTGCTTAAGGTATGGTATGTATGACATAACAGCATGTTCAGCTTTGGCGGCTGGTACATTTGCCCACTGGACAGATGATTAGCACACTATCTATCCTTGGAATAAGGCTACACTAACCCATTGGCTAAAGCCTTCCTTGTAGCCCAATGGGAAATATCCACTAAACCTCCCAGTCCTATTCGCTTCTGTTGGTACGTTGCTTGTTTTTAGGCGTTGAGAGGCTAGCATGCCCTGCTGATTTCGTGTAGTAAAATCATCGTCATTGCCGTTCGCGGTGGCGGCAGACATGGCGACGATGGTACTTCGCAGCCTCTTGGGCGCGGGCTCCCTAAGAAAAGATACAGAGCTAACAAAGGGTATTCTCGTAGTCTTGTACGACGTCAGACAACCGTTCAAGGTAAGTGAGGTTGAGTTGAATGGAACTAGGCGCAGAGTCGACAGCTTGGGGGTGTGCAAAAATTGGGAGTGCTTTTAATTCCAAGCCTGACAGCMCCGCAATAAAGAAAGGAAAGATCTGAGCAAGCCCGTCCACTTAGATGGTAATCTTTATAGCAAAAACAAGTAGTGGAGCGAAGACCGGGGTACTTGTAGGCAAGGAGTGTTTACGAGTACGCGGCTAATGTCACTTGGAGGAGCCTAGGACTAGGTGTAACTCCGAACGGGGCCGGAAGATGGGTTAACATCATGCCGACCTATTAATATTCTAGTCAACTACAGACACCACCGGCGTATCCAGCGTCATTGATGTCCATCAGCCTCGCTGACATCGCGAGATGGTAGTAGCTGAGCTACCCTGGCTAGTCGTATTTGACTGGTGGGTAGAGGCAACAGACAGTCAGAGGTCAAAAGTACCATGTCTAGCTCAAAGCTAGATCAGATTGTCAAAGGTGCTCCTCCTCCAGGTACATCAATATCAGCCGTGGTATCAGGATCGTCTACACCAGGTCCATCTGCAGATATCTCCGAACCAGGAGACTCGAGATCCTCCACCCCTCTACTGCCCTCCGATCCTCTTGCGACTCTACCCTCCTCACCTCCACAGATTTACCTTAACCTCCTGATTCTCGAGGCCTCTCTCCGTGCTCAATATCTCACTTTACGCGATCGCAGAAGGCAAAATACATTCTTCATAACCTTATTAGGTCTCTGGATCTTAGGCTTTGCCTATCTGTTGTTCCTACGTCCACGTGAGGATGGGAACGGTTGGGGAGGATCGGTCTACTGGGTTGTTGAGATGGGAGAAAAGATGGCCTTAATGGGTGGACTGGTGACAGCTATTCTTATATGGGGCACTGGTCAATGGGACCGAGGAATGAGATGGCCAAAGCGTTGGGTCGGGATCGCAAATAGGGGCTTGAGAAGCGTCAATGCGAAGATAGTCGTCATTAAGGGTACTTGGTGGAAGGAGATGTTGGGCAATTTTTCGTTCCTCTTTCCGTACTCATCGTTCTTCCCTGCGTCGGGGTCTTCCTACCACTACATCGACCACGCTACTGAGAAGCATAGCTCCGGTAGCTACCGTCGTGGGTCCGAGGAAGAAGACGATTTATCACGCGAAGAGGACCTTTCGCCAGGCGGTGACTACATCAAGCTTTTATTGTTACCTAAACCATTTTCCCCGGATTTTCGCGTGAACTGGGAGGCCTACCGTCTGGAGTATTGGGAGAAAGAGAACGAGAGACGAGCACATCTCAGACAAGTCCTACGAAAACGAGACAGAGAGCTAGCACGACAGCACGGTGGCTGGCTGTGGTGGACTGGCTGGCGAGGTCACAAGAGGACACCTGATTATGGTGTGAGAGTCGATGTCGAAAAGACACATCACAGACATCAGCTCGAGAAGGAGGGTAAACGTCACTCTTACACAAGAGGGGAGTCTCATTCCCGAAATACTTCTCGCAGTAGTACTCCGTCAAATGTAGATGGCGAAGAGCGCCCTGGTTCAGCGCACAAACGGCGAGGCAGCACTACAGCAAGCGCAAGCGAACGGAGAAGAAAGGCCAAGTCGTCTAATTCAGGTGACCCTCCTCATATGACAAAACTCTCACCAATTAGTCGCCCCGCTTAAGCCGTAGGAAGCCAGTCAATATTTGCCAGAGGAAAGGTCTTCGGCTATATTGGCTCGTTACATTTTCTCTCGCCCATTGAACAAATCAAACCGAGAGTCCTTGAAGAAGGCAAAATTAGAGGGGTTACAACTATAAAAGGTGTCCGCATTCACAAGCAGAACAGATTTTCAGAGCAAGCCGACTTTCAAGCAGATGACCCTTTCCCTACCTGATATCAGCCTGCTCACGAAGTCTCTGAAGCCCGAGAAACCTACATCACACATCCCAAACTCGAAGATATCGTTCTAAGACGGTTTTCTCCTGCGGTCGTCCACCAAGGAAAGTGGTTTGGGGGAAGGATTTCACCATCTTATACAATGCACATGTGTCCATAGCATATTACTAGGTGAACTAGGCCGCAATCTTGAGCTATACTACTTGCTAATCAAAGCTCTCAGGCCACCAAATCAATTGATATAATATCGATACAATGATGATACAATGAGCCACAAAACTTGGCGCTTTCTCAACCCTCACTAAATGACTTCAAATTGTCTTCTCACAACACTACCTATTCAAGGCCCTTATTGCTCTTTCTTTCATCCTCCTCTCATCAATATTCCCCTCTTCAGATGTCATACTTTATAGTCTTGATCGTCCACCTAAACACACAATCGTTTACAAAATCAAATACATACACAGGTATTGAGGGAACTTGATACTCCTCCAACATCTTCCCATGCTCCCCCCATTCAAACCTAACCCCACGCAATCCAGACCACTCCCCACCCAACTCCCTATACAAACAAGCAAAGCCCTAGTGATAATTGATTGATTTAGGTTACAAAGTGAGCGTTTTTTGAGATTGGTATAGGAAAGAACATGTTTCTAGTTCAGTTTGATGGTTGATGTTTTATTTGTTTTTTCTATTTTAGTTTAATCTAGTTGTTGCGACGCGTGCGGTGAAGTCATTTGAGCCAAGCATTTCCTCACCACGGCAGTCCCTATCTCCTCATCCCCTCCCCTTCCCGCACCCACCCTCTAATGCTTCCCCGCCTTCTGCTTATCCTCCAACACCTTCTTAACCGCCGGCCTCTCCATCAACCGATCCAACCACTTCTTATAATTAGGATAAGCCTCCCAATCAATCTTAACTGGCCCAGCAGCAAACGGTGCGATCTGTGCCCACGTCACGAAGCTGAGATCTGCGTACGTGCATTTATCGCCGACGAGATATTCTTTGCCTTCTAGGGCGGTGTTGAGAACCATGGTGACACGGTCGATTTCTTTGCCGTAGCGCTCTATAGCTGAGGGGAGCTTTTCGGAGTGGAAGTTGTTGAACCTGGAAGGGAAGGGGGGGTTAGTGGCGTGTTGTTAGGGGGTTGCAGGGGGATATTTGATGGGAAAGGCTTACCAGGCTGCTTGGCCGAAGTAGGGTCCCTGGCCGGAGACTTGGAAATAGAGCCATTGCTTCAAGTGGTATTTCTCGGGGAAGGAGGAGTATGTTAATTTTCCGGACTTGTCGTAGTTGTCGATTAGGTATTCAATGATCTGATGGTCACAGGAATTAGTAACGCGGATGGTCTTCTACTGCATTTGCATGACACTTACAGCTCCGGACTCCCAGAGTGTGATTCCAGTGTTGGGATCCTCAATGCAAGGAACGCTGTAAATATAGCTCTAATCAGCAAATGTGTCCTGGGTGATCAACATTGGCGACAAGGCGGCTTACCGGCCATTGGGGTTCTTGGCGGTGTATTCCTTGCCCTTGACTCCGTTAGGAAAGTCGAGGAACTTGGTCTCGTATTTCAAACCCAGTTCTTCGAGGATGATGGCAACTTTCCATGGGTTGGGGCCCTGAAAACAGTGGTTAGGAATTGAGGCAGGTGGGATGAATGCGATATGGACGTACACTAGCGTGAGAATAGAGAATGATTGGTTGAGACATGTTTGCTGTTTGCTTTGATAGATGTTGGAAGTGGTAAAATTAGGAATTTTTTTTTATGGAAGGGTGTGGTGGAATGGGTAGGTAACAAACAAAGCTGATTCTATGATTGGGAAACGGAAATATTGGGAATTGACTTTTGCCTTATATAATGTAGACTTACGGAATAGAAGCTTGTAGAAAGGATGAGAAAGGGTTATTTAAGTGGAATGAATGGCGAAGAGAATGGCGGTTGGTGGCGGGGCAAGGCAATGGACTTCACTGCTAAACAACCCAGACCACATGTTATAGTACAGCCTACCAGCACTCCAACGGCCGAACGTCTTACTTGTGATCTGCCTATCTGCCTAGCAACTTAGGGCGCCTGCTTTATGCATTGCATTTCGCACGCTACGGCCTGCTTTCCATCTTGGTACAGTACTGAGTAGTCGGACACGGGCCCGCAAGCCCTGAAGCTGGAATTCTTTGTTGAGTACAGGCATTGGTTCGATCTCCTTCGAACCTTTTCGAAGCGCAGAAGGATCGTGACACCGTACGTCTCCGGCTTCTCGGAAGCTTTAAATTCCCGTAACCGGTAACCTTATTTGACCTTATCTTTTCCGACCCCGCCTTCCACAACACTGGTATTGGAGATCCTGCAGAGATCATGTAATGCTAAAGTAATGCTTCGTCATGTTTCATGTACGGATTGATAATCAATGAATCCTCCGCTGGCCTTCGGCTTCATTCGGCTCCCTTAATCGGTATTCTCGTCAATGATCGGTCCAGAAGAAGTTCCCTAGAGAAGACCCAGAGGTAGAGTTCCCATGCGAGCTGAAAATGACATCAGCAGCCCGAAAGCCAATCATATTCCACCCTCGATGCACACCTAGCCGACGAACGGCATACCTAGGTAGGAAAGGTACGCCTCCACACCACCATCCGTCACACGCAGTAGACCACGCTACGAGACCATTTCCAAGATCCAGTACAGCAGATCCAATACAGCCTTGAGAATCATTCACAGCGTCACAGCAGACTGCAACACAATGACAAAGGTAGGCTCGAAAGCAACCATCACTCCCATCGACTACTTGCCTGTGGAAGAGGAGCATGGTCAGCACCGCATACGCCGATATGGCCCAGCTAGTCTTCGTGGAAAGGTCCCGTTGCGAGCAGCTCAGACCTTTCACACATAATAGTAGATCTCGACGGCGGAGATCCTTCCGCATCTACCTTAGGGCTGCTAGTCGCCAAAGGTGTCCCCCGGCGGCGCTCGAATCCTCGGTGGAGCCTGCTGGACAATCTTGTCAGCATTGTCGCCTAGCCGTCCTTCGAATTGTACTTTTTGCCGTTGCAACGTTGCCCAGGATGATGTTCGTGATAGTAACAGCCATCTTCTTCCGTGGGATCGTGAAAAAGCTTGCCGCCTGCACCTTCTTTAATCGCATTGACCACATCAATCCCAAAGTCTGCACTCGATTGGAAACACTCTCTGTATTTAGAGGCGTCGCTTTGGCTTTCGGGGTCCATAATCTGCCGCGCAGCGATTCTGCTGACGAGCTTGCGGAAGGGGGATGAGGGCGGAGTCCTGTCATATATGGGCTTCATCTCTTCCGGTCCTGGTACTAACCCCGCTTGATAGCATCCTTTTCTGAATTGATCGATAGCCTGGTTCTTCAGTGAAGGCAGATTAAGCTTCTCGCAAAGCACGTATAGCTGCTGACATGCATACGCATAGTCCCATTTCTTATCCATCGGCATATCACTGACATCGTCGATTTTCCCTTGGTATAGCCATTTTACAAGCAGTTCAAAGGCCCTCGGTTCTTCTTCGAAGAGCTCTACTTTTCCAAAGTTTTGCTTGTTCCCTTGCTCGGCCTGTTTCTGGAACCATGTGGAGTGATAGCAAAGTATGTTACGATGCAGCAGCCAGTGTCGCTTGCTCTTCCCGACGTAGATGTCCATGAGGGATCCGGAGAGAAGCCTGAGCGCAATTGACTTAGCAAATCGCTCCAGGATGCAGATCCAATGGGCAGTGTAAGGCAACAAGGAGGACTTACTCTGCGAAAGTCTTCGCTGTGGTTTCACCAATGTCCAACGCTGACATGCGAAAGGGCCCTTTGTGCTCGTATGCAAAGTCGCAGTAGTGGATGAGCAGGGAATCGACAGATGAATATTCTATCGCTGGAGGTGTGTAAGGCGGAGTGTCCATGAGCGAAAGTTGGAATTATGCGCTGCCTGGACTTTAAACGGAACACAAATCACAGATTCAGCGTTGTAAGGATATGAAGTCGCATCCCAGATGTACCTGTTGTTCACAACATGGGATGGCTGGGAGTCGGGCCTTGGACCGATCGAGATGCTCGTTTCTTCTGTCGCAAACTCTAAAAACGCCATACCCGGCACGTCCCGCGCTAGTGAAGTCGCGTCGCGAAGCGCGTGGAGCACTCACTTTGTGAGTGCTTAGTGACATTCTGACAATCTTCTCTCCGCTCTATATTGTTACAATCTGGTAACATGCCACTTCTCTCATCGCCTGTGGCCTACCCGCCAAGCTCTTCACCGCCACAAATTTTAGAGAAACGCAGGCGAAATCATGATTCTGAAGTACTTCCCAAAACCAAACGAAGGTCGCTCGGTACTATTGATGGCACTCTAATCGGACCTCCACAATTCCGCAAACCCACCTCAGCCTCTTCAAGAATTGCATTGGAAGAAATAGGAACGAATGTCCCTACTATCTCGAGGCCCAGAGGCCCTTTCGTTGACGATGACGAGGACGAGGATGAGGATGAGATTTCAATGGTCCACAATGGCTTGGCTGAGAACCTCACGAATGGAAAGATTGCCAAGGGAGTACCTACTTTCACGGATCTGCCATATGTAGTCTCCGAGCAGGAAATCACGCGAGGTTTCTCCACAGGAGTACCTCGAGTAAAGACCTCGTCCGGCAAGGGCTTTCGACTTGGCCTGAAGAAGGCGGCAGCACCTTTATCATACGAACAACTCATTGCCAGCCGGTCTACTACCGCACCTGGTAGAGCTGCCAGAAGCTTCTATGGTGTGGACATCCACCATCTACTTGACGAGGCAGCCGAAGAATCCAAACGAGTCAAAGATGCCCCTCCTACGGTCCACGAACACTTTCCTCGCCCTTCCCTGGAGGCCCCAATCCCGGTAAAAGCTTCGAGGAAAGGTCGAACGATGCTGTGGACAGAAAAGTATCGCGCGAAAAAGTTTACAGATCTTGTTGGAGATGAGCGTACCCATCGTGATGTGCTGCGTTGGCTCAAAGGATGGGATCCGATAGTCTTTCCGGGATACACCAAGCCTAAGCCCAAGGCCAAGTTCGGAGAGGATGACATCGAGTCTCGACAGCATCGGAAGATTCTGATGCTTACTGGACCTCCTGGGCTTGGTAAAACGACACTTGCACATGTGTGTGCGCGGCAAGCAGGGTATGAGATTGTCGAGATCAATGCTAGTGACGAGCGAAGTCGTGATGTCGTCAAAGGGAGAATCAGAGACTCTGTAGGTACGGAAAACGTCAAGGGTATCAACACAAAGGAAGCGGGTGGCAGCACTACTAGAAAAGCTGGGAGACCAGTATGTGTGATTGTTGATGAAGTAGATGGTGTTGTCAGTGGTAGCAGCGGCAGTGGTGAAGGAGGTTTCATCAAAGCCTTGATCGACTTAGCCGTCTTGGATCAAAAGAATTCGAATGTCCTAGGCTCGTCCTCGACCAATTCTGTTAGAACGAAGAAGAAAGGAGATAAGTTCCGTTTCCTGCGGCCAATGATTCTGATATGTAACGATGTGTATCACCCATCTCTCCGACCTCTACGAGCTTCAACAATGGCAGAGATCATCCACATCCGAAAGCCACCCCTGGACAAGGTCGTAATGAGACTCAAATCGGTGTTCGACCGAGAGGGACTTCCATGTGACAGCGACGGAGTTCGACGCCTTTGCGAAGCAACATGGGGCATCAGCAACAGGAGGGAGAGTCGAAGCAATTCCAGCGGTACCGGCGAGGGTGACATGCGTGGAATTTTGGTCGTTGGCGAATGGGTGGCAGCGAAGATGCGTGCGTCAGCTGACAAAAGTGCTCGACTGACTAAGGCGTGGGTAGAAGAAAACATGATTGAAAATCTCGCTCATGGCGGTGGTGGAGCTCGTGGTATAGGTCGTGGAGGCGCCAAAGAGGCTGTAGAGCGCGTGTTTATGGATGGTGCCGGCTTCCCAAAATCAATGTCTGCACCACCACCGGCCGAAGATCTTAAGAGTGTAAAGAGTGGAGATGCCGTGGGAGTCTCTGAGCTCGCGAAAAAGATGGCAATGGACCGATTGCGAGAGATGGTCGACACCAGCGGCGAGAGTGACCGTATCATGACAGACTGCTTTACTGCCTATCCATCACATCAATGGCAAGACGATACATTGCTATCCAAACCCAATTCTGCGTATGAATGGCTACACTTCCACGACCGCTTATCTTCAAAGGTACATGTAGGCCAGGAATGGGAATTAGCTCCATATCTTTCTCAGTCCGTCCTCGGCTTCCATCACCTCTTTGCCTCTCCAGCCAAGCATTC
This sequence comes from Cladonia macilenta KoLRI003786, assembly GCA_000444155.1. Classification (NCBI taxonomy): domain Eukaryota; kingdom Fungi; phylum Ascomycota; class Lecanoromycetes; order Lecanorales; family Cladoniaceae; genus Cladonia; species Cladonia macilenta. The sequence goes on from KE598567.1 coordinate 497,879, forward strand.
CTGGGCTACTGCTGATCAGAAAACCTGGGAAGAAGATGAGGAGGAACCTTTGCCCTTCTCAGGTCCTCGAGCAGACTATTCCGCTTCAGAAGCCTTGAAACAAAACAAAGCAATCCTAACCGGTCTTCAATCCTCGCTTTCAATCCCCTTGCTCCGGTCATTCAGATCCACTGAAGACGTCTCCATTGACCTACTACCCCATCTCATCAGAATGCTCACCCCTGACGTCAAACCAATCATAGTAGGCGGAAGCGGTGACCAGCGCGGCGTCGTGAGCGTCCGGAAGGAAGGAGAGCGCAAGCTAATTGAACGTGCTGTCAAAGTCATGGGCGCTGTTGGAGTCACCTTTGAGCGTGCGCGAATAGAATCTGGTCAAAACGGCCTTAGTACTACCCAGTACATCTATCGCATGGAGCCGTAAGTCCTTTCCCAGACCCTTTCACATTTTGAGTTATATCAAACCACAACAAGCTGACACAATTGCTCAAATAGGCCTGTAGACACTCTAACCCTCTTCGAAACAGCCTCTCAAACCGGCATCCCAGCAGCCGCTCCCACACGCTATGCCATCCGCCAAGCCCTAGACCAGGAGTACCAAAAATACCTCGTCCGTCAAAACACCGCTGCTCGACAAGCCCGCTACAGGGCAGGCGGCGAACCCGACGATATCAACGCCGACTCATCACACCCCACTGAAGACGCTCCTACTCCTGAAGGACCTGACCCCAACAAAACCAAGCCAGCGGCCGCTAAACGCGATTTCTTCGGCCGTATTATCGTTACTGAACCCACCACTCTTCCAGGGTCGAGGGATGGGTGTGGGAAAGGGAGGGAAGAGGGGAAGGAGCTGGAGAGGGAGAGGAATGTATGGGTGAGTTTCCATGAGGGGTTTTCGAATGCGGTTAGGAAACCGATTACGCTTGAGGAGTTGATGAGGGGGTTTTCGTGAGTTCACCGCTGAATATAGAGTCTGGGCTATTGGAGAGATGACTGGAGGGGGTTGGGGATGATGCGATATGGATAACAGTTATGCGTGTATTATGTTCTGTAGGTATAAGAGAATACGGCACCCCAGAAATCGTGCAAATTGAGGGCGTTCGTGGGGGTGGGAGGATGGGGTTGAATGCAGTAGAATTGCCTATCAAGATGTATCGATGCTAGATATGACCTTGGATCAATGAATGGTTATCTATCAGCCCTTCCTGCACCCTCAGCGATCCCTCATCAAGTGTTTCAGATATGGTGGGGATCATGGGTGGGGAGGATTTGGGCGATCTCGGGGGAGGGTGGGATGGGGATGCTCGAGGGAGGACATTGTTGATATTTCGGGTGAGAGGAGGGAGTAAGCGGTATCAAGACACCGATGTATATCTTCTGGGGGGAGAGATGCTGTGGCGGGTGGATTTTGGGGGGTGGATGAGTAGGTACGCGTACCACCAATTCAAGAGGTGAGGTTAGATGGGTATAGCCGTGTTATGATGACCTGAATTGCCGAGGGTTACCCACTAGTCGATTTCAGATTGTTATGGGGATGATAAGGGAGTGGCGAATGGGTTGGGTTGGCACTGATGTGATGATGGGGGTTTGAAAGGGGAGACGATGGGTTTGGGGTTCGAGAGGGTGGAGATGAGAGGGTTTGAAGGGAGGATTGAATTCTGGACAGGATGGAGATGGTGACGAGGTTAGTTGGTAGGGAAGGTAGGTTTGTACTCTGTAGGACCTTTTGGTGTTGAGAGGCGGTTTTGGCGGGGTGGAGAATAGGAGGGTGATATGATGGGTTGATGGTAAAAGGTAAGAGATGGGTTACAGGATATTAATGAAAACGGGACATCCCTACTTCGTATGAAGCTCAGAATTGGCTTATTACGAGAAGTGCGGTATGAAAGCGGATTATCTTATGCCGTTAAAAGCATTAACAGATCAGTTTAATGAAGTTGTAGAGTAGTAAAACAATCCAACTACTAGACTTACGAAGACAGAAGCGTCATAAGTGGAAAGTTGAAAACAGAATTACGTTTGCTAGTCTTACAAAAAAGGTAGCAAATGTTATTTACTGATTACAATATATACTTTTTAAGAATAGGCCCTTCTATGCGTTGCTGCAAGAAGTCTTCCATCCAACCATCATACATCCAAGCCAGGTCCTCAATCATTACCAGATGGATTAATCCCCCCCCCCCCCAAAAACCCCACGCCGCTGCCCCAAAAAGGTCTACAGGGTAATCTCAGATTCCAAAATTCCAAGATCCCAAGCAAACGATACGATTCCTCCGGATATATGTACCATACGGATCAAAATGCAAGAGCGATGGATCATTACCCACCAAGGTTCAACAGATATTCACTCAGAACACCAACTCTTGTTCTAGCTACGACATCATCCTTGCTGTTGAGCTGTAAGATGCCAATCATTCTCAACACATCGTCTTTGGCGCGCATACGAGTGGGATCTAGGGGTGTGAGATGGGATTGGTTTCGGAGGACTTCCGCTATGACGTGCTGCAGTGCTCATGTTAGTGTTGATGTTTTTATTATGATAATGGAGGGTTGGAAAGGGTGTGTGTAAGGCAGTTGAGGTAGTAGACATACGGCTTCCGAGAAGGCCCGATGCTGGAAATGATACCAGACGCGAGCCTCTTCTTCAAATAGCTTGTGCAGTAAGAAGAAGCTGTTGATGGCATCATGAGCTGCGTTTAGGGTCCCGTGTATATCAGCCTCCAGATTCTCGTGTTCATCGAGATTGATGAGCATAAGGCAGTGGAAGTAGTTACTGGTCAGAAATAACGTTTGCCGAGCGGGTCTCCTGCTGCGATTGGCGAGGTCGCAGATGGACGCCTCCGTAAAGGTGCGGAGAGGGAGGGGAAAAGACATGTACACGCGGTTAAACTGCTCAATTATCTTTTTCCTCTCCACCAAAGAACGGGCAATGGGGCGGGAGAGTGAGCGAGGAGAGCATATTGTTTGTTGGACTAGGTTAGCGAGATTCCACATACTGGAGATGTAGGTGATGTCTGTTATGCCGACGTTCGTCTGCGCTGGGTCCACTTCTTCCTCTAAGTCTTCCACCCGGACGTCATTGTGCGTGGCTGTGGGAGGTAGTTTCAGAATAACCGTAAGAAAAGTGTCCTGAAGGAGAACGGCTTGCCATAATTTCCGGCGTTGCTGCTTTTCAAATGGCGTAGCGTCAGGGACGTGGAGAGAAGGATCTCGGTTCAGGCCTAGAGCGTAGGCATGACGGATAAGTATGCCTGCGAATGCCCATGTGTCGGCTGCATGGTTATCATTCATTAGGAAGTAGCCGATGAGAACCATTGCCTGAATAGAACGAAATGATGGACGTCCAAGATAAGAGAAGACCCTTAGAGCCTGATGTGCTGCCGAGACTTTGCAGAGTGAGCATAGCCTGGCGTTCCGTGTCATGAGGACACTTACGGTAGAATTCAGCAGTTTGTTCCTTCTGGTCAAGGGTCGGCAATGCAACGAATTGAGTACCCATCGCGAGCATAACAAACAAAAGGGCAATAAGATCTCCATCTGTTGTTGGACGATCTACAGGCGGTAAAGACCAAAAATATTCATAGTCTCTGTGAAATTGGTCGCGGTGTATCATCGGATATACAGGGTCGACTGCATCAAAATACTTTGTGATGAGACTTGATCGATGTCAGTATCGTATTGGCCACTGTCATTTATGAAGAAGTAGTGTCCAACAGAGCGATCTCAGTGCCAATTTCGTTTTACAAATCTCTTTCAGGAGGTCGTAATATGACAATAACTGGTATAAAGGAATATCAATGCAAAACTCACATGTCAGCCTGGTCTTTGCTCGGTAAGACGGAAATGACTTCCTTAAGCCCACCCTGGTGAGTCCAGTAATTACTGCCTTCGATTACTACGTGTGGCATACATACGCTGGAGATGGGTTTACCTAAAAGGGTGTTCATATTTAAAAAGATTCGAGGTTGAAGGATGGGAGAGCGGGATATGAGATAGCAGCATTGGCAGTGACCCGGCCCTTGAGAGCTTTCGCTCGGGTTGGTGCGTGCCGTTCTGCGTCTACATGTCTGTCAGCCTTTATTCAATATGCAAGTAGCCGGGGTTTCATCGAGGGTGGCGAACGTGAACAGGGGGTGGATCCGACGGGGCGGTATGGTTCGACTTGGATTTCTTCCTTGGTGTTTCAATACCAATGGCTCGATGTGATTCTCTATGCATTGGGTTAAAAAAGATGGCCCGTTGAGAACCGGAATTTGGGGTCAATTACTCTATTAAATCCGCCAGACGCGAGTATTGACATTCGGATCTTCGCTTTACGCATGCAAAACATCTGTCAAAGGATCATTAGCCTGATTCTCCTTATCAAAACGCGCTTTCAAGTCTCATAGGTGAAAAGTAGAGTATTGCACATACGTCGGTCTGCCTCGGTCACACTAGATTGGGTGCGTTCTTCGGTCAGCGAATGATGGAGGCCTTTCGTCAGAAGATGGGTTTCGTCTGGTCTAACCTTTGTCTTCTTCACCTGTACTCAGCGTTAGCCGCAGTATGGAGACTCGTTGGGCAGCCGACGCGACTCACAGTGCACGTTTCGCAGCTTAAACTTGGCTTATTGCGCCGTCTTAGGGGTTTGTTTGTGCCCGAGGCATCCGATGCAGGGCTCGCTTGTGACTGACTGCTTACCCTTGCATCGCTCTCAGCTGCGGCAGGTCCAGTAGGAGCAGGCGCACCCTCATGACTTAGGCTAGGCGTTATCAATACTTGTTGCGCTTCTGCATCCATTGCCGCATATCGAATGGGAATAATAAATCAATTGTTGACCGTCAGCCGGGTCTCGGGAATAAGCAGAAACGGCGAGAAACGGCGGGGTGTGTCTAAGTAAGGTAAGTGGGGGCCAAGCACGGGACTACTGTACCTTGCCTTATCAATCTGGCGTCATATCGTTATCGTACAATACTACCTTACCTTATGCACATAACGTACCTTATGCATCAGGCGTCAGGCATCATAAACCAATCAACAGGTTGGCGAATCCAGATATTACAGCCTTACAACATATTCTACGGAGCAGCCCCCGAAGTTATCAAACCCTAGGTAATTTCCATGACCTTGACCAACCAAACATACCCTTTGACCGTTGTGCCTGCAATTGGACAATTGGAGCATAACACTTGTGTTGATCGCCTGATCATCCCCCTCAACCTGCAGGAGTCGAGCTGATTCGTACGTTGAAGCGCGAAGTGACGTCCAAATTTAGATAAAATACATTTAATAGATAAAGTATGTACAAGAAGACCACATATAATGTTATTGTTGTTTCAATTTCTCAGTCAACTCGGGAACCTTGTCGAAGAGATCACCTACATAAGTCTCATCGTCAGCAAACATCCTTGCCAGATTGAGATTTAAATTCAAGATTCAAACAGGAGGTACTGAATTGCTTTCCGAGGATTGCTGGGTAAGACAACGGGGGAAAGAGGGAATATTGATACCAACTAAGCCCACATCAGCCACTTGGAATATAGGTGCATCTGCGTCCTTGTTGATCGCCGCTATAACCTTGCTGTCTTTCATACCAGCAAGATGCTGGATCGCACCAGATATACCAGCACAAAGGTAGAGTTGAGGCGCCACGTTCTTCCCTGTTTGTCCAACTTGCAAGCTGTTGTCCGCAAATCCACTGTCAACAGCCGCCCTGGATGCCCCAATTGCGGCTCCCAATGCATCTGCCAAGGGTGGTATAATTTTATCGAATTGTTCCTTTGACTTCAGTCCCCGGCCGCCGGAAACTACCTTGCTTGCCGTGGCCAAGTCAGGCCGATCTGATTTGGCTAGATCCTCCGATATCCACTCTGTCTTGATTTCCACCTTTGGGTCGACACCCTCCACGATCTCTGCAGAACCACCTTCAGCTTCGGCTGCGGCGAAAGCAGTGCCTCGTATTGTAATTATCTTAATTTTATCTGACGACTGCACTGTCAGGATTGCGTTGCCGGCATAGATTGGTCGCACGAAGGCTGTCCGCTGTCAGCCAAGCCTCACGAGAAAATCACCACTCATAAGACATACTGTCTTCGCTCTCGATGGCTGTAATATCCGAGATCTGCTGCACGTCTAACAAGGCCGCTACCCTAGGCATTAAGTTCTTGCCAAAAGCCGAATGGCCAGCAAATACGTGTGTAAAATCCTCCTTCTTTATATTCTCGACAAGTAGAGGGGCATAGTTCTCCGGTAGCCCCTGGAATCAATATTAGCTACTTTTTAAAGAAACGCAGGCTTAGTATTGGAACCTTATCATAGGCGCCATTTTCTATCATTATGACTTTGTCTATTCCCTTAACCTTCGCCGCTTCCTCCGCCACTCCTTTGATTCCGCTGCCAGCGACGAGACCTGTTACGGAGCCTCCGAGCTTTTGCGCAGCAGTCACAGCACTCAGGGACCCATTTTGTAGTTTTCCTTCTCGTTGTTCGAGCACAGCAAGGGAGCTCAACAGGCGGGAAAAAGCTGACCGTTGCTGTCGATTGGACGGCCGGAGATAGTATTGTGCCTGGCGCAAAACCGAGGCACGAGTAGCGAAGAGCATTGTGTCTGTTGTTGGACTTAAACAGCACCCATCACTGGCCCTCCTCAGTAGCCGGGTAATTATGTGAATGCAGTCATTGAATCGGCCATTGGAGATGGGCATACCTCGGCAGATTATGCGCGTTAGATTATCGCGCTAACAGCCCTACCGTCTACTTCGCCCTCGACCGAATTTGTTGCTCTTTCGCGATTATGAAAGCTTGTCGATCAGCATCTCCGTAAATTTGCTGTTCATTATCTCTCAAGGCGTAGAGCGCATCGCATTGACTGATACAACAGGGTCAGCATCGGTTGATGCTACGCTCGCTAGGGCCCCTGTAACTGGAGGCGATAGCGCTCAGGAGAATCACCCATCATTACCAGGCGCAAATCATCGGAAGTTGATTCTTTACAAAGCTCATCGGTATTTGGAGGAGCGTGGGCGACATGGAGGGGGGTGATATGGATTTCGGTGATTCGGCCGCTCCAGTGGCGTCTCAAGAAGCTAGTCAAGCTCACCAAACAACGCAGCCGTCGCAAGTCGAGGGGGCAGGTAAGCCACGTGCATCCGGTCATGGTCTCAATCTAAACCATTGCATCACTAATTCTTGGTTTTTATTGAAAGACCTTGCTCCTCCACAACCCTTTCACAATCCCGAATCAAACCCATCGCCCCATTTAACGTTGAAACCTGAGACTACACCCGCCCCGGTATCAGACAACCCTTTAGATGCCCCTGATGCGCCTCGACCAGCAGACGAAGATGCTGATAGAGAGGACGAAGATATGGGAGGCACTGGGGAGGAACCTGTGGAAGCAAACGGCAGCCCGGAGAAGGAGGGAGCCACTCCAGCAGAAGCAGCGGATGGAACAGCCGATGGCCAAGCTCCTCAGTCCAAAACAGCCTTAGAATCTGCAGCGCGGTCTCACCTCGTGGCCCAGAGACATGCCGTGGTCTTACCAAGCTACAGTACCTGGTTCGACATGCACACAATTCATGAGACCGAGAAGAAGTCACTTCCGGAATTCTTCAACAGCCGAAATCGAAGCAAAACACCCTTTGTTTACAAAGACTACCGCGATTTTATGATCAATACATACCGACTTAATCCATCAGAATACCTGACAGTTACTGCCTGTAGGCGCAACCTCGCAGGGGATGTTTGTGCCATAATGCGAGTTCACGCATTTCTTGAGCAATGGGGACTAATAAACTACCAGGTATGTTTGCAATTATACAGCCCTCGTTCCACTGCTAATATTGTTAAGATCGATCCGGATACTCGACCTTCGGCCATTGGTCCTCCATTTACAGGCCATTTCCGTGTGATAGCAGACACACCTCGAGGCCTACAAACTTTCCAGCCCGCATCAGACGCAGTGAAGGAGCCCGGCAAGATCTTTGCTGGTACAGAGAACGCTTTATTAAGAGCCTACAAAGAAGCTCCACCGCATGAAAGAGAGAGCTTGAATCTAGAGATTCGACGAAACATTTACGACCAGAAAGGCAAGGATCTTACTGCAGACATGAAAGGAAAGCAAGCCAATGGCGAAGAGGCAGGTTCCAATGGCGCTGGGAGCGGGGAGTTACCTTTGAAGACGATTGAGGACATAGCGAAAGAACCCAAAAAGCCGGTATTTTGTTACGCTTGCGGCATTGATTGTACACGGATCCGATATCACTACGCCAAAGTACACATGCATGCACACGGAAAAGAAGAAAAAGTTGTTTTTGATATTTGCCCTTCTTGTTTTCTTAGTGGTAAATACGACGTTGAGAACCAGGCCATAGATTTTGTCAAGGTCGAAGATCCGAATTACTCTGCGGTGCCGGACAAGGATGCGCCATGGACGGAGGATGAGCTACTATTACTTCTCGAGGGTCTTGAGAGCTACGATGACAATTGGAACAAGATCGCGGACCACGTCGGCTCACGTACGCGAGAGGAGTGCGTTATCAAATTTCTGCAGCTTGAAATAGAAGACAAATATCTCGAGCCTGAGGTCAACGGCCACCCAAGCTACGGCGTCTTGGACAACGGGCGTGTTCCCTTCTCCCAGCAAGATAATCCAGTTTTGTCTGTCCTAGGTTTCCTGGCAGGCATGAGCGAACCATCTGTTGCCGCAGCTGCGGCTGGAAGGTCCGTGAAAGAGATGGAAAAGGCGTACAGGAAGCGTCTGAACTTAGGCGTTGGAGGAGATTCTACAGGCAAGGGAAAGGGCAAGGAACCCCTAAAGACGGAAGACACAATGGATGTCGACGCCGTCGACAGCCCCCAACCCACCACCGACAACCAGATCGCCATTTCCTCCGGCGAGAAAACAATGACCCCAGAATCATTCGCAGCCACCACCGCCTTCGCCACCACCGCCGCTCGCGCCGCCGCCCTGGCCTCAAACGAAGAACGTGAAATGACCCGCCTCGTATCCGCGGCCGTAAACACCACCCTTCAAAAGTTTGAACTCAAACTCCAACAATTCTCCGAAATGGAACAGATGCTGCAGGCTGAGCGGAGAGAGCTGGAGCGCGGGCGACAGCAATTATTCCTTGATCGATTAGCGTTTAGGAAGAGGGTTTCAGAGACACAGGAGGCGCTGAAGATGGCGAGTTTGAAAGGGGGAGAGGAGGGTGCGAGGTTGGCGGCGAGTGTGAATGTCGGTGCTGGTGAGAGGGTGGGCTTTCAGCAGGATGTTTCGGCTAGGCATTTGGAGCCGCTGGGAGCGGGTGACCCTGGGTTTAAGACGCATGAGATTTAGGATGGTAAAAGGAGGGAGGCTGTATTACGAGTTAGGCGCAATAATTGGAGTTTAGATGTTTTCATGACCGCGAGGTGCCAGATCATAGGACCTTGGGCATAGGATCTAGAAAGTGGGGCTTTCTTCTTGTAGCATGTATTATCAATGCAAGTTCGGTTAGAAGAGACTCGAGATATTGACTGGATATTGAAATCTCTATTGTTCCTTTGAGATCTTCTGCTTGCATGCAGGAGAGGGAGACCAGCATGATTTGCACATTCATTGCGCCACATCGAATGTTCAAGGTGCCTATTCATCGTCGTTTTGCCCCCCGCTAACGTCCACATCCTCATCCTGCCTTGCCTCATCACTCGATGGCTGACCAAGCTCAGAGCTCGAAGCGTGCATGTTGTCGCCCGTTTCCTCCCCCGAAATACCTCTTGATTCTCGCCCATTACTACCAGCATCAAGCCCCTCGCTATCATCATCATATTCAACGTCCTGACTCTCCTCTTCGCTAGACGAATCCTGAACGAACCCCTCTGAAGGCGCCTTTCTCCCTCTTTCCTCAACATCCTCCTCCTCACTCAACCCATCCGCCAACCCGGAATCTCCTCCGTCCCGCCTCCCAATCGTTCGATTTTTAGCAAAGCTGCTAGCTGCCACCGGAGTCTCGAAATTCTCCCATTCCGCGCTGTAGTCTATCCAGGTCGTCCAGTCCACGAGTTTTTCTCTGTCGGCTCGCCTGGGGACTGGGGGTAAGTCGATTGGCTCGAGGTCCATCTTTGTTGATGGATCTTCGCCAAGGAGTTCCCATAGGCGCTGTTCTTCTTCTTTACTGGCTTTTTGGTCGGAAGCTTCGAGATAAGCGTCTTCAGCTTGGTCACGGCGCTTTTGTGTAGAGCCGTGCTTGGAGCTGGAGCTTGGGGATTCGTCCGTAGAGCTTGCACTATCATCAGAGAGGGAGGAATCGCTCTTATCTGTTGATGAATGACCTGGGGAAGAAGAGCTAGATTCTTCTGGAACATCTTCTGGGGACGATGCGCTGCTTTTGTCAGTCGGTGAATTGAAGACGTTTTCATTCCCCGCTGAACGGCTGCGATACCTCCCACGACTTCCAAGGCTATCTTTGCTCAGAGCGGCTTCGACTTCGTCATAGCTGTATCTTTTGCCTTCTACTTTCTGGTGCCTAACATTTTCGCAGACTCGAAGTCTGCACTTTCTCGCTGTGGCAATCCAGGTTTTCCTCCCATTAGCTTCCATACCCAAAACGTTGAGTGCGGCCTCGACGTCGCGTGCTTTGACATGTTGTTTAGGGGTATAATCTGATCTTCCCAGAGTCCTGATTCTTGACATTGCAAAAAACAAAGAAGATTGTATCAACTTCCTGGTCAAGGATATTGCCAACGTATGCGTGTCGGAAAATGCTGTGTATGTGATTGAAGGCGATTGTCTTCTCCCAGCGTACGTATGCCAATTGTTCTCTGGGATACTCGAGTTCATGAAAAGTCGCTTGGACAATGTAAGGAAATACCTCAAATTTAGTAGTGTAGCAGCCGGGAGAGCCTGCAAGACTTCTTGTTCTCCTTCCTCACCTGCAAGTAAGCTACGGTTTGCCCACTTAGCAACCGTCGAGGTCAGGAGCGAGAAATTGGCACGCTCTTGCCACTCGATTTTCTCTTCCTCCTTGTGCTGAAGTACGGAGACAGCTTCAGCAGCCAGGTCAAGAGCTGCACAGCATTGCTGACTGACTTCGAATGCAGGTTCTATGCCATCAATTGTGAGTAAGTGCTTACGATGCACGTGGGCATTTTGTTCTGCCATAGCGTTCTGAAGCAATTCAAGATAAGTGTACACCTCAGACTCGCTCTTAGAACCAATGTCAGCTGCGATGCCTTTGATGTCATGGCGACCTCTTCTGGCAAGGACTGAGAAAAAAGTCTCTTTCTCCTCTGATGACCAGATGGTAACGCCAATCTGGTTTGGAGGCAATGGAGCTACATCTGAGAAACCTCCTGATGCGATATCTCTCACTATGGAGTTGAGTAGTACGCGATATTTGTCATTATAGAAAGGCTTCAATCGCTTCACCCGGGCCTGCAAGTCAGAAGTGTATCTTTCCACCCTCCGCCTCTTGCGTCTTGACATGCTGCTATCTGCTCTTTGCAACAAAGATGCAGAGCTTTCCGAATCCTCGAATTCTGACTCCGGTCTACTGTCTGACCTGGCCCTGCGACGAAGCCTGTCGGTCCTTGAGGACGTTTCGCTGAGTTCTGACATTGCGGCAATGATATATCTTTTGCCATAACTTGCCGCTGAACGCCAGTCCAAAGCCTACCTTAATACTACTAAATACGATATAAGGTGTCAAAGACAAAGAGGACAAGTACATCTGGACACGGCTCATATACAATCGTCGAACACGTAATTGAGCATAGAATCTTAGACTTTATCATAGAAGAGATCACCCCTCAACCGTATAAACCCATCAACTGTGTAACCCTATAGGGCTGGACCTAGAGCTACTGAATCAGCCCCTGGAGACACCCCAGAGCCAGACGCTCCGGGCAACACGCTGGGCACTACGCTACGGACTCTCGGGGACACCTTTTAGTGGCTGATTCAGTAGCTCTAAGTCCAGCCCTATAGGGTTATACGGTTGAGGGGTGATCTCTTCTACATACCCGGAGCGGTTTGTATCGGAGCATAGGCCTAAGCAGGGGTGCGGGCGCGGGTGTGAGTTAGCCTAAGCTTGAGCTCATCTAAGCCTGCTCGCACCCCAGCTTGGGCTGACGGCATAGGCGATACACCTGGTAGATAGGTTGCTACGAGAATGTATGGTTTTTACAATTTCTGGGTATGGCGATTTTGCTACTAAGGGCGCAACGTACTCTGGCGAGTACTCCCTTGACGAGTACCCCCTTTGCGCGTAGAAGAACTCGCCCCTCAATCGCATAGACCATCAACTGTATGGCCTTATAGGGCTGGACCTACAGATGCTGAACCAGTCCCTAAAGACATCCCCAAAGGTCCCCGTAAATGAGTCCCTGGAGCGTCCGAGATTTAGGACATTTTTAGGGTCCTGCCTGCCCAGCAGTTCTAGGTCCAGCGCTATTAGGCCATGCGATTGATAGTCTATGCGATTGAGGGGCGAGTTTTTCTACTCCCCATAGTAGCTCCACAAATGATGGTCGTCTCCAGGCGAGCACTCCCTTTGCGCGAACTCCTCACAGTAGCTCCACCAAATTATGGAGGGGAGTATTCCTCTGGCGAGTACTCCTCTACGCGAAAATGATTGAACTTCGGCTCATCATGACTTTCCTAATCGTAGAATGGAGGCAATCTTCTTTGTCTCTGGAGACTTCTTCACCAAGATTGGCACATCAGCATGGACAATTACCGCTCGCATCAAGCTGGAGCACCCAAATGGAGCCCATGCACAATGCTCCCTGGAGTGCGCAGCTGAAGATCATGGCCGTGTAATGATGGAAGGGGAATACAATGCCATGTCAGAGCTTTACAGGACCATGCCAAACTTCATCCCAAAGCTGATATCTTGGGGCATCGTCGTTAAGCTAGACACATATTACTTTCTTCCAGATTTCATCGACACGAGCGATTGCCTTCCTGAGCCGAGCCAGTTATGCTTAAGATTGGCCCAGATGTACCGAAAACGCATTGCTCTTACGGGCAAATTTCGACTGCATGTTACCACATGCCAAGGTCAAACACAACAGGCTGTGTCTTGGGAGAGTAGCTGGACTGAGTTGTCAAAACCGCCCATATTGTTCAATTTTGTGTAAGAATCCATTCGCAGGGGGTGGCCAGCCATTGGAAACGCTTGGATATGTACTACAGGCAAACGGATATATCCAGATTGTCGACGCTAAAGGTAGCGTTCTTGCATCAAGGGAGGCGGTAGAGGGTCTAGCTAAGCGAAGTCATCCACTAGTTGCCATACAAGTACTCATCTTCCTTTGTCGTGTCTCCGAGCAGGACCGAGTCATTATGGGTCAAGGGTATGGCAATTGACCAGTATATCAATATCTAGGGCGAAATCTCGCTATCTGTGTTGAGAGAATGGCTCCAGGTCTAATACGCTTCAGGTAGTTTATTGGATAGGGAGGTTCTAAGCTAATCTGGACGATGCGCATGTGAAAGCCCAATTGATGACATCTCAGAACGCGAGTGAACTCGCCGCCAATGCTTAGCATTGCTTCCTTGTGTGAGTGTAATCGAACGCTTTTGCGAACGCCGAGAAGTGCATTGTCAATCCCACAGCCATTAAAACATGGAATATCTGATGCGACTGACCCCATATATCGAACCACCCCGGCCTCCACGCTTCTGGGATACGAGTCTGCAAAAACATCAACATTCAAGGCTCAAAGGGAGCGGCGACGCTGCTTACACTATAAATGGTAACGGCAGTAACGTAAATGAATACGGTGAGGGCGTACCGCGAGGCTCCAGCCTCGATATTCATTTCACTATATCCGTGCACAAAGCAGGCATAGATAATAGGATAAAAGGCAGAAGAAGCCATAAATGAGAAGAGAAAGCCTCGAAGAGGGCGCCATGTTGGTTGGCGGAAGCGTCGGACGAAAAGTACAAATATAGCTGCTATTAGTTGAGCAGCAAGGTCAAGCTAAATATCGAGGTTATCGCTCCACCATTCGTACCTCAAGTTATTAAGATAAATTGCTTACGCTTATCCAGAACATTTTCGTGTTTCTCGAAGTGCATGGAAATGTGTACCACAGGCCTGGAGGGAAGCAACCTGCAGTGACAGTACTAATTCCGAGAAGGTCCAATCGATGGTAAACATCATGGACTGCATGCGAGTGGTTTGACACAACGTGGTAGCTTGTTGATAGCCCAAAACAGAATGCACCTCCTAGGAAAAATAAGCCGAATACGGTCCAGTCATTATAATTGGCCTTAGGATAATTTTCCTTTGCATAAGGATAGAATATAACAGGTAATAGAAGCATCCACAGAGTAGCTGTTAAATGACTATAGATATTACCAGTCTCGTTATGGATATAGAAACAGCTTTTCAAACAGTCGAGGTAGGAATTAGTATACGGACGGAATCCAGAATGGATATATTCATTATCCTTGGCCCAGACGGGAAGGTCATCCCATCCAAGGAGTCGATCATCCCTCGTGATTGCGTTCGGAGCTGCCTTTGCGATTAAGGCAGGCTGCTGACCTGAATGCCTCTGACGTACAGAAGACGACATTTTCGGAATGACAAGCTGAGGGAGGTGGAGGAGATGAAAGACACTGAAAATTGTGATCAAGAAGAATGTGAACGTATATAAATACTGAATGAGAACTCGTTGGGATGTTGGGCACTTTCGATTGGCAGGTCTTCGGCCCACGAACTAACGATAGCTTCGGGTTCTTACATATTGTTCGCGTGATTTTTGATAATGAACGTCGGGCCGACCATCGATCCCCAACCACCCTCGTGGGGGACAAATACCAATTTAAGTTTAGGGGGGGTTGCTAATATTTATGTCCCCCACGAGAGGCCCTACCAAACACACCGCCCACCACCAATGGGACACACGTCTGAGTAAACGGGGCAACGATAGCCGGCTCAAAGTTCATTATCGGAAACCACACCGATAGTCGCGAGGATTGGTGCCGGTCCAAGCTTCCGTACCTTAATACGAGACCTGGTCATGCAGCCTTGTCTGAAATTGATAAGGCCCGAATTCTCAATTGGTTCCCAAACAGGCTTCGGAACAAATCAGGCTTCTGATGACACGTAGAGGGCACCATATGCATGTTGGTGTACATCCGAAATGAAAATGATCCCCCTTGCGCTACGGCTGAATTACAATCAATGCCTTGTGCGAGCTGCACTAACCAGACGTGTAGTTTCACTTGCCGCCAGTAATGTATCCAAAATGTCGTAGAGCACGCTCAGTCGCTGATCCCAGTACTGGACAAAATGAGGGAAGCAAGGAATATCGACAGGAGGAGCCTTAAACAGATGGACTCGTATGGGTTTGCAAGGACGAGCCGTTGAGCTTTTCTGGCTGCATTTCGTTTAGAGTCTACGGATTTTGGATGGTCGAGACCGCCTGTAGGTATTCCGCAAGGTTACATGGCGCAACGATACATGCATGCGAAAAGCACTTTTTCTTTTTCTGTGTGCAGCAAATGGTCAAAGACGACGTCCGCCAACTGTCAGAGAAGGCCTGATTAATGTTTCGTGTTGTATTGCTTTTCAGCGCTTCCAACAGGGGCTGAAGGGCTGAAAAAGCAATGTCACCTTATCGCATGATCAAAATTAAGCAATATGAACTTCGAAACTATTCACGCTCTCCAGACTTTTCATGACTCCTACACATTCCTGAAAGTAAGATCCCCACTGTTCATCTAGAATCAACAATACTTCCAAGTTTGAGAGATCAATGCCTTCTGTAGCCGGCTGTGATGTATATTTCTAGGTAATTCCTGGCTCAGCCTTGCAGATATCTATTTGGACTGATTTGCTTCATAGCCTCTCAGACCTTGCGAATTCCACAACTTTCCCTCCTGAAAACGACTCCAACCTTTCCGTCACCAACCCTGATAGCCTTTTTGTATCCGGCTGGGTCGATCAACCCAACACACGTGGAACTCTCGACATTCTGTGGAGCTGCTTAGCCACCATATTCTTGTGCACTTGGACAGTGCTTTGTCTCAATATACCAGCCGAATCGGACTCCCAAATAATATTTCTCGGACGCAAACTTCGATGGATGGTCATGGCTATCGTTGGTCCCGAGTTTGTGCTAGGGTTCGCCGCAGGCCAGTATGAGAATGCACATAAAGCGGTAGCAGCTTTCAATGACCTTGGCTACCGAGGCTGGAAAATGCAACACGCCTTTTTCGCTGAGATGGGTGGTTTCATGCTATACCCGCGAGACAGCAGACCATTTCCGGTTAATAATCGTCACATTCAATGGTTGGTAATGAACAAATTCTTAGAATTCCCACAGGTGTCAACAAGGGATATCTGGGATCGAAGTAAAGCGGATCATCTGATTAAAAGCCTCGTGTGTATACAGATTTGCTGGCTTTTGATCACGGTAGTTGCACGTGCTATTCAGAAGATGGCCATAACGACCCTAGAGCTCGCCACCGTCGCAATCGTCTTTTGTACCATCGCGACTTTCTTTTGCTGGCTTCATAAGCCAGCGGACGTCAGAACGCCGATCAGTCTTCGCATTGAATCTAGCACAGCCGATATCTTGATTGCAGGAGGCGACGCAGCAAGCAAGCCTTACCGCATGACACCTCTGGATTTTGTTGATAATCTCGGTCCATCATGGTCTGCAAACGTCATGGCCTTTGCTGGAGTCCGTAGTGGGCCTCAAGGACGTCCTCTACCGCGGTTAACAAACGATAGATTCCCACACGTACGGGGCCTCCGACAGGTTTTATTGGTGACCATAACACTCTTCAGCGATGGTATCCATCTTTTCGGCTGGCATTTTGAGTTTCCCACTCGCGCCGAACGCATTGTGTGGCGCACCGCGAGCCTGCAAATGTTTGTCACTGCAGCCTTTTTCTGGGGTGCCGAACTCTTCGCTGGGCTGCATCGAGATCAAACATGGGCGTTATTGCGCACCATGATATTACATCCCTCTCAAGTCAAAGATCTGAAAAGAGCGAGAGCGCGGAGACCGCAGCGAGCGCAGCCAACCCCTGAGACGTTCCCGCTTCCATGGGAATGTGGGCTTAGCGTGACAATGTGGGTTTTATATCTTGCTGCCCGAGCATATGTGCTCGTAGAAATGTTTGCGGGTTTAAGAACACTTCCGATCAGTGCTTATTATTGTGTTAATTGGTCCGACTTCTTGCCTCACGCTTAGGGTCCTCCGAACAAATCAAAGCGAGAATACCAGCCACCGGGCTGTATGGCTAGAAGCAATGAATTTACATTGGATCAATCCAAGTTCTAACGAAAGAGTCCCAAACCGCTATGTTGATATACCAGTGCTATTAGGAATCGAACCTAATACGATTAAGATACCAACCGCATCACGACCATAACTAACAGGCGTCCACCCTAGACGGTAAGCCAACCAATGAACTTTTTCAATAGACGTAAAAAGACATACTACACTAGGATTGAAACCACAGCTATTTTAAATTAAGAACTTCCAAACCTACGGCTAATAGCATTATTAGAAAAGTACCCAACCACTATACCATTATACCAACGCCATTAGGAATCGAACCTAGAACCATTCAAATACCAATCGCGTCATTAACGTAAGGCAAGGTACACTCATTGGCTAAGAGCACAATCAATCACCACACATAGCTCTAACCAAATTCAGGCCATTCATCTCACGGCACATACCTGCCAATTCGCGGTTTCAAATGTTATAAACCCGACTTTTAGAGATCGATATGCATCAACCCCGACAACGCTGAATTTCGAAAACTGCCAATCCCAATTGAAGATACTTACAGCTAATAATTCTTGTCAAATCAACTTGCTATAGTGGGGTCAATCCTCTCAACTCCCACTTACCTTCACCAGCGCGGGCCCTAGACCCGTTTCGATCGACAAAACAGATATGGAAAGGTACTGAAAATGCTATGCATTGGAAACAGGCAACTCGTTACAAGCCAATAGAATAGGCAATCGAATAGAAGAACGAGGAATCCCATAGCTTTGTGTTGAGAGACATATATATTGGATCTGCAACACATGCTGAAAAATGTAGCCACACATTCCATGTGCGGTGGATCCTCAATTCACGACCGTAGACACGCCACTCACGTTGCTTTCTTGCCCATCTCTAATCAAATTGAACGTTCCGTCCGGAGTAGTAACCTGCCGAGCCTGCTCCATTCCCTCTATCTACCCATATCCCATCCGCTGCACCTTGACCTTTATTTGCTTCAATCTCCTCATCCTCTATTTCAGCCACTCTGCCTTTAGTCGCTCAGCCACCTGGTCCAATCCTTCTCTTTTAAAAGGGATCCTATGTGTCATTGCGGCAGCATGTCAAAAGTCGGGAATAGAGAATCACTCTTTGAGATTGGTGCTGAAGTAACACATCCAGCCCATGGGAAACATAATGTACAGATCGAACTTAAGGCTTTTTAGCCAAAGGTTCTGAAGACTCTAAAGATACTGAAGAATAGGTTTATGTGCTTTGAATATCTCTAGATTTGTACTTCCACTAGGGTGCGTGGACCAGATGGAATGACGCCTGAGGTAGAAATCATATGTGAACCGCGGAGATATACTTAATGCCATGGTATGATGCTAATGTTCAGTGATGGATAAGTTACTATCTTCTTTCGCAGATCGAACTTACGCTGAATATACCCTGATACCGAGTTTAGAGCGTCTTATGTTAGGTAAAAGTTGTTCCTTAATCTATTAAAAATAAGATCCTATTACCCGGTATAGGGATTCCCCTCGGGGCAGGTTCAGCCCAATCTGTTCAAGTCAGGTTGGCCCCGGGGACGCGTTGCGCGGCGTAAGAATTGTATAGTCAACTTATTGTAAATTAAAGATTTGACTCCAAGGTCCTTTTGTCGTGGCACTGCGTTACCTTAGCTCTAGCGGGCGGGCCATTACGGCTGCAGAATGGGCTCTGCTAGGCTCAGCCTTACAGGCTTCAGATTAACGTTGTTCTGTAAAACATGCCATCCCTCTTCCAACGGCATACGCAGCATGCGGCATGCCGCGCAGTTCTCAGAGTTTGAGGACGCTTTTCAGATCCGCCTCAAGATGGAAGTACCTCTCAGGGTTACGACCAATTACAACGAGAGCAACTACAACAGAACCCGGGCGTGTCTCCGGGCCCGACTCTTCGATACGCCTCCGTGAATATCAAGAAGAATGTATTCAGTCTGTACTAACCCACTTGGCAAAGGGCCATAGGCGACTTGGTATATCATTAGCCACCGGCAGCGGCAAGACTGTAAGCTTCACAATGCAGTCTAGCTCTCTCACTTACTCATGTACAGGTCATTTTCACTCAACTCATCGGCCGAATAATGCCACCGAACCCAGATGCTACACAGACTCTAATTCTCGTACACCGCCGTGAGCTTGTTGAGCAAGCTGCTCGCCATTGCGCAAATGCTTACCCCTCCAAATCCATCGAAGTCGAGATGGGCAACACCCACGCATCTGGTCTCGCGGACATTACCATTGCTTCCATTTGGAGCATCATATCAGGTGATAGGATGGAGAAGTTCTACCCCAAACGATTTAAGCTTGTCTTGGTAGACGAAGCACACCATATTGTGGCATCGAGCTTCATGCGAACATTACAACACTTTGGGCTGCTGAAAGATTCGACTATCGAGACACCACCAGCTTTGGTTGGAGTATCGGCTACGCTTTCCAGATTCGACGGCTTGAGGCTTAGCGATGCTATCGATCACATTGTCTATCATAAGGATTACATAGATATGATTGGAGAGAAGTGGCTTTCAAACGTGATATTCACGACCGTGCAATCGAAGGCGGATATTTCCCAGGTAAGAAAGGCACCAACTGGGGACTTCCAGACTGGAGATCTCTCTAAAGCAGTCAATACCGCGGAAACGAACGAAATCACAGTACGAGCTTGGATGTCTCGAGCTACAGGTCGAAAATCTACACTGATCTTCTGCGTTGACCTCGCACATGTCTCGGATCTCACAGCAACCTTCCGAAAACACGGCATTGATGCAAGATTCATTACTGGTGACACTCCAAAGCAAGTACGCGGTGAGAGTCTCGATGCTTTCAGGAACGGCGAATATCCTGTTCTGCTTAACTGTGGTGTCTTTACCGAAGGCACCGATATACCAAATATCGATTGTATCGTACTTGCACGGCCTACTAGGTCTCGTAACCTGCTTGTCCAGATGATTGGCCGCGGTATGCGTCTCCACTCTGAAAAGGAGAATTGTCATGTCATTGATATGGTTGCTTCCCTGGCAATCGGCATCGTCACAACCCCAACATTATTTGGATTGGATCCTGCAGAGGTGGTTGAGGGAGTCGACGTTGATGAGATGCAGGCGCAAAAGCAACGGAGAGAGCTTGAAACACTGCGTCAAGATCGTGTAATGGAGAATTCGAGTCCTAAGAAGTTGACGCCGCAGACACCTAGGACTATTACGTTTACAGATTATGATTCCGTTTATGACCTTATCGATGACACCACAGGGGAAAAGCACATTCGTGGCATAAGCCCACTTTCTTGGGTGATGGTGAGACAGAATCGTTATGTCTTATCGAACCAGAGCGGTGACTATGTCACCATCGAAAGCTCTGATTCCAATGCTGGTTATTCTGTTGTTTACATGCAAAAGATACCTGAGCTAGGTACGGGACCAAGGAGCAAAGGGAAAAGCCCATACATGCGACCCCGAGAGATAGCAACAGCAGCCACGCTTTCGGATGCCGTCCATGCAGCAGACACGTTTGCCTTGAGAAGATTTCCCTGGAACTTCGTGCACAACGGACAGTCCTGGAGGAGAGCAGCAGCAACAACGGGACAGCTGGCATTTCTCAACAAATTAAGGCCAATGAAGGATCAATTGACGGCAGATGAGGTAACCAAAGGCAAGGCCGCAGACATGATCAGTAAGATAAAGTTTGGGGCCAAGGGATGGTTTGACAAGCTCGAAGCAAGCAAGAAACGAAACGAGCGGGTAGTGGAGAAGGTACGCCAAGTGGACGACTTGAGGCAGCGGGAGCAGGTCAGAGTTGGGCCCGTTACTCAGTAACGTTTGGGGAGGGGTCTTGAAAACGTCATGGTGGACTTCTGTTCTTACAATGCTAAGCTTGGTGAAGCACCACGTGCTCGGTAGCTCGTGTGTGTTCTTGGAGTCCTAGAAAGCTTAGATAGACAATAGACAGTTAGGCATGACGGCCATTGGTCGCAGAAGCTATTAAAAGCATGTGTGATATGTGTATCGCAGTGCTTTTCCTCAAGGCGGTCAGATGCATCTAAGACTTCTCAACTCGGACCAGTTTTGCTGTTTTTCGCAGCGGCTAGGGCTCATCAGTGCCCATCCCAGCCACTCAAATTATGTTCGGTCATCGGTTCGGGGGGGCACTCTTCGCTAGATTGGCCGGATTTTGCTCTTCTTGGGAGGCCGGGCCAACCATTATTCAGTTCGCGTCTGTCGAGCATGCAGTAGTCGATATACGTCGAGACTACGCGACAACAGTGGAAAGATAAGGTCGCAGCTAGGTTGCGTGCACTGGCCATCCCAGGTACTTTATAAGTTCCACCGTCCCATACTCATGGAAACGAGAGACAGTTCGCAGCAAAAGAGAGAGGGGAGGGAGCCGCAATCTCCGGGGCCATCTCCGCTTACAACCAGCAAATTGTCAATTTTTGCCGGTTTCTGCCTGTCCTAGCCACCCGCTAGGTAGTAGCGGATCCCGCCATAGGGCCGGTCTTGGCCTGCGTACCGTGACAGCTTCCCCTAGCGAAGCGAAGATTCCCTCTTCGTCCAAAGACCTACCATTGCCATACCTCCTTACACGAGGCTGCCGTGTCGACTGATGCCCTTTGCTACTGGGTTCAATGAGCAGAAGGTTGTCGGGATCCGCCGAGGAAACCGACAACACCGATCCGACTGAAGCAGAGCCTCCCCCCTACCGAGCCAGTGGAAGCCATGGAAAGAAACGGAGCTTTACCTCCGCCAAGTACGACGTGACAAGACATTCAGATACCCTGGACAGGAGGAAAGTCGACAAGGCTATCAATCTTACTCAGCTGCCTGCCAATGGATCGAATCAACCTGCGGAATCCACCGCCAGGCCAGGCGCTACAAAGAAACAAACATTGCTGGAACCAGGCCAGGATCTCGACACTATGCCCGAACCTCGCGGCTGGCGACGCTCACGCGCACATAGCCCTTGGTCAAGCTCTCTATTGACTATCTTCATCTCTGCCCTGGCCGGCCTTATACTTTTCTCCATTGTCCATGCCTTCCTCACTCGACACCTGGACCCAAAAGGGTGTGACATGTGCTGGTCACGGCCAATCTACATCAAATTCTCCGACTTCGATACCGAACACACCCGTTTCGCCAGCAAATACCACTTGCATTTGCTAAGGGAGGGTGGTTTTGACGAAGACCCCAAGGTCAGAGCCCACTCGAAGCTTGCTCATTTACCAAGCTAATTCAATGCAGGTCAAAGGTGTTCCCGTCCTCTTTATACCTGGAAATGCTGGATCGTACAAACAATCTCGCTGCCTTGCTTTCGAAGCTGCCCAATATTACCATAACCACATACAGCAGGATCCTGAGGCCCTAAAAAATGGTATGACAAGTTTGGATTTCTTTGCAGTGGACTTCAACGAGGACTTCTCTGCTTTCCATGGCCAGACAATACTAGATCAAGCGGAATACTTGAATGATGCTGTGGCATACATTCTATCGCTCTACCATGACCCTAGGAGATCGCAACGAGATCCTGGCCTTCCTGATCCGAGCTCAGTCGTCTTAGTAGGCCACTCTATGGGCGGAATCGTTGCACGGACCATGTTGACCATGTCCAATTATCAATCCAACTCAATTAACACCATTGTTACCGTGTCCGCACCCCACGCACGTCCTCCAGTCTCCTTCGACTCCGAGTCTGTGCAGACGTATAAACGGGTTAATGATTACTGGAGGCAAGCATACACACAGAAGTGGGCTAGTGAAAACCCCTTGTGGCATGTCACATTGATCTCGATTGCTGGCGGAGGCTTAGACACTGTCGTCCCTTCAGACTTCGCGAGCCTTGAGTCTGTCGTGCCAAACACCCATGGCTTCACCGTGTTCACCTCTGGTATACCCAACGTATGGACTGGTACAGATCACATACAGACCACTTGGTGCGTTCAATTGATGAAACCAATTGTGAGATCACTCTTCGACAGTCTCGATGTCCACCGGCCAAGCCAAACAAAACCAAGAGCCGAGAGGATGCGCATTTTCAAGAAATGGTATTTGACTGGGATGGAAGAAGTCGCGGAAAAGACCCTGCCTCAGAAGGAGTCGTCGTCTTTACTGACATTACAAGACAACTCCGTATCCGTCCCGCATGGAGAAAAACTAGTGATTCGGGTCTTTGGAGGTACACAGAAACCACAAACCCATTTCATGCCAATACCTGTGCAGAGTGCACCAAGCACTAAGACTTTTACCTTGCTTTCAGATCAGAGGCTTGAAGATTCATCGGTCAACAGCCAATTGGAGGTTTTCTTCTGCACCATCTTTCCATTGCAGCCTGGCCAATCCTCAACCTTGTTCTCCATGAATCTCGACTTGTCAGGCGACAGTCCAGTATCTACAAGATTCGCTTGCAGAACCGCTACTTCTGATGTTATCCAACTCCCGGCCTCCACGAGGTTCTCTAGCCAGCCATTTGACAAAGCGCAGCCTTTCTCCTACCTTCAGTACAGCCTTGAAGATCTTGTGAATTTCCAATTCGTAGCTGTGGTTGACAAAGCTACAGAACCAAGCCCAGGGTGGGTTCTCGCCGAATTTAGTGACAAGGCACATAATACCATAGAGACAAATCTAGGCCTTGAGCGACTTTTAGCTTTTGGCATGCATATTAAGCTACCTGCGGATGGTCCTCTAATGACGGAGATCAGAGTCCCAGCGCTTCACTCTAGCCTGCTCGCCTTCAAGCTGAGCTTAGGGAAACAGGCATGCGGCGAGGACGCAGAGCTCTTCACTCCGTTGCTAAGGCAACATCTCTCCGAGCCTCACGAGTCAAAGTACTTTGTCAACGTGAAGGATGCCAACATCAGTCTGCATGGCATCGCTCCATTCGTACCACCGCCGTTGCAGGCCCATGCCGCTGCCAACGGGCTTTCCCTACAATTTTGGACCGATCCAACGTGCAACTCTTCGATTGATGTTTCACTAAATGTTGATGTTGCTGCGAGTATGGGGAAATTAGTCATGCGCTACAGAGTCGTATTTGCAGCTTTCCCAATACTTGTGGTCGCGTTAGTGCTACGGAAACAGTTCAATATATATGATGGCAGTGGTAGGTACATTGCTTTAAGACAGCTGGCCTTTTGCTAATGACTTACAGGTATCTTTATCACGTTTGCTGAAGCACTGGACCTCACTTTGAGATCTTCATTGCCGATTCTGCTCTTGGCATTGACATTTCTTGCAATTTCGTTAACGATTTCAAGTAATGCACCAGCTAAGCCTGCCTCTACTGGATTCCTTGGCTGGGGAGGTAATGCTACAGATGTTGTAATCGACTTCACGAAAAATGACCTTCTCCTCGGCTCCCAGGATCCAATCTTCTGGTTCCTGGTCCCTCTCTTTGGTCTTATCAGTGTCGGCGTTTGCGTGGGCATTAATTACGCGGCCCTTGTCTTGACGAACCTTTTCTACTTACCATACAAATACTTGACGGCTAGACCGGTGTGGATGAGGGTCGAGGACGTAAGGTGTGTATCCCTTTCCCGCTTTCATGGTCTTCCGTCGTATTGATTGCAGTAGCGGGAGATCAACAGCTCCAGCCTTCGCGGCCAGCTCACCCAGGAGACGCATAATAACAACCTGTATATTACTTTTCATGGTTTCGACGTTCATTCCGTACCAGTTCGCATATCTAGACGCTGTTCTTGTACAATTATCCACCTGCATACGGGCATTGCACCTAGTCCGTGAAAACGTAAGTCTCTTCTACTCCCCTCAACAAATATTTCCAAAGCAGCTAACTCAAACCTCACCCAGCCCTCCGGCGCCAACCACAATTTCTACAACTACACCCACTCAATCCTCCTCCTCATGATCTGGATACTCCCCATCAACATCATGGTCCTCCTCGTCTGGGCCCACAACCTCGCCGTCCACTGGCTCACCCCTTTCTCCTCCCACCACAACGTCCTCTCCATAATGCCCTACCTCATCCTCGTCGAGACCCTCACCTGCGGCAAAATGATCCCGCGAGTCACCTCCCGCGCGAAATACATCACTAATATTCTCTTCTTTGGACTGGCGGTGTATGCGGCTGTGTATGGTGTTACGTACGCATATGCGCTGCATCAGATTACGAATGCGGTGTGTGCGTGGTTGGTCGCTGTGCATTTCGGTAATAGTGAGGTTAGTTGGAGGGGGCTGAGGGAGGTTTTGGAGGGTGGAGCGGCGGGCGAGGGGGGTGGGGTGGAAGGGGATGATGATGGGAGAAGGAAGAAGAGACCGTGATAGTGTTTTAGATGAGTACACGGCCGTGCTATGGGCTCATTAATTATACGGCCGTATTTTGGGGCTGAGTAATACAGCAAGTATGGGCCGTGTTTTCTGGGCTGGCTGGGTATACAGCAAGCAAGTACTGGCCGCATCTTTCTTGGGCATTAGCGCATACATAATACTGATTCGATTCGATTCGATTGTATATATATCTTTGGTAGGGCGGGAATTGGGGGTTTGGAAAGCAAGCGAGCTTCAGTTTCCAGTACGCGATAAATAAGATTTGTTCAATGTCTAATTTGAGCGTGAGTAGACTTTGAGATGAGATGTGGTAACGCAGGATGCTCAGCAAGGAGCTACGTTGATTCTTGTGCAAATGATAATCATTGAGTTTGAGCTCTAAATCTCTCTCGTACGTACAGCACTCCTTCCCTCACTATATACATGTCGGTTGACCTTCGCGCTMGGCCGTGTTGAAGCTCCACCTTAGTCCCTGAACAGATCACCATGGCACGATTTTTCCCGGATGTATTGCCTTGAATGCTCAGGCATTCCAACCACAGAGCCAAGATACATATTCTCGTGATGCCTGCAACAATGTCAAGATGCTTCAGATGACAGACTTCTACAGGCGCGAAGTAAGATACACTTCTAGAAGACTTGATCAGCCTGGCTTTACGTTCCTCTGCCGCCAATCTTGATCTCAAAACTTGCTTACTGAAAGCTACGTGCTGTGCTGTGCAGGCAGGAAGCCAAGGTCGTCCTTTATTTGTAAGACTTTTCGTCCAGGCTGATCGATCCGTGGTATGGAGCAGGGGAGGGGAGCAGCATTGGATCCTTCCTTTGATGGGAAAACGCAAGTGCATTGCACCTTTTGAATAACGACGCGGTATGGCTTTTCTGAGGAAGCTAGCTCGGGTTCATTTGTTCGGCGGGTTCTATCATATTCGGGAGAGCGCGATAGGATCCTACCGTCGTCGACCTGTCTGCTATTGTTTATCGAGCTGATAGAGAGATGCTATCAGACTCTCCGATCTTATATTGGCAGTCTCAGCTAGTCCTTGATGTGGCTCAAATGTTGCAGCTTGGACCATGTCGAGCGAATGGACGTTTTCCAAATACTTTCCATCTCTCGAGTCAATTGCCCCTTGGCTTGCGTGCGAACATGGGGTAGAATGTTGTGGAGATCATTAACAAGGTCTCGAGTCTCGTCCACCACGCCCCCTAAGGCGATATCCTGGATAGATTGGCTATTTGGTTTTCTTGAACCAAAAGATGGTTGTCTGGTGATTTTGAATTGCTTTGCGTATCGTTTCCAGTTGTGAGTGACAAACATGCTGTACCGAGCCCTGGCTCATGCTCAAAATCTGTATGTTGGATGGACGAGCCGTGCTTGTTGAAGCATCATCGTTCTCGCTGGAGTTGTCATCATCATTGCGAAATCGATCCAATTGAACGCCATCTTTATCCAAGAATTTGTCCACCTTCTGAAACCATTCGAGGAGGCGGTTGAGGTGATGTGCTATTCCGTGGCAGCATTGTGGTTGATAGATTCTATCGTCTAATGTCACTTGGGACCAATGCCATGGATCTCCGTCAGACCAATGAGCTCCAACCAGCTGATCAAACGAACACGCTCAATCTGTACCTGGCTGCACAAGACGTGGATTTCAGAACAGTATGTTCTACTGGTGTTCACGATATCAAAGACTTGGACAGTCACGTGAAACAATTTGACCAAAGTGATACTTCCAGAGATAAGACTAAGGGCTTCTGTCATTGTGCATTCAAGTCATGGAGCGTGGCTGCACAGCATATTCAGCATCGAATATACCTCAGCCTTCCTTGTCGCTCATTGAAGAACCATAGATGGCGATCATGTAGACCAACCGAGAGGTGGGATGAAGTTCTGAGAAGAAGAGAGCTTTCCTTCAGCCTTTGGTTTTGGTTGCTGGAGCCCACCGATATCTTGATAAGCTTTTTATCGAACATGCCCATGATTCTTGAATTTCATTAATTAAAGTCGAAATGTGTGGTGATATTCTGATCTAGCGTCAAGCTGCGCCTCTTCGCTGGGAGGACTGCTTCAGAAATCCCACGGTAAAGTATATGTCTTCTTCCCTGCGAGCAGCGCAGTTGAGATGCGCCCCCCGTCATTCGTTCGCGAGGCGGTGAATTTGGCTCCCCACTGTCGTTCCCGCTTTTGTGTGTCGGAAGAAAAGTAAGCGGCTGAAGCACTACCACTCCATTACCTCTGTCGACTCTTGATTGGACCTATGTGGGCTCTATCATGGAAAATAGTGACTGACAGCGATGGAAACCTAACGGGAGAGACCACCTGGTTCGGCTTGATGTCTGCTTCGCTATATAATGGAAATGGAATACAAGAACATCTAAACCGTACGGAATATGAGCCTTCCCTTTTCCAGCCTGACGACTGTTGAACTTGGTATGTGGCTCCGGCATAGCAAAGACTCAGGAGTGTCTACGGCAGMGGCTCTGCACAAATGCGTAAAGATCTGAGGGAGGTGGTCTCTCACCAGATGAGGGGCTCTTGCTCGACTCCAGCAACGTGTTTTACTTGAGCTCATCCCAAGTATTCAATGTTCTGACACGTTCTTTCATCGAATATCTTTGCAAACTGAAAGCAGATCAAACTTCCGTGTGTGGCTGCTAGCTAGTTGGTTTACAGGTCTGGGACACTGGCAGAGACTTGGCCTGGGTCTTTATTGACGACGGCTGTTTTTTTGACGAGGTTTCCTTCCATAGCACGATCGGCGGGTATCCGGCTCGGTCTCGACACGTCAGATTCTTCAGAGTAGTGTATGAAAGTATCGATTATAATGGGCAATTGTCAGCCGCTCCGTGAGCCAATTGCTGATTCACCTTTGATATCTGTTAACAACTTGGTGCCTCTATGGAACCTTCAAGTTGCATACCTTTAGATCTGTGGACCTAGGTCACCTTCGTAATCAATCATTTTGGCTTGAAACCACAAGGGCGATAACACTTCATATATTTCGTTCCTCATCTCCGCTTGGACGCGGCGAAGGGCCGTTGCAGTATGACAGCAGTGCTCATAACCATGCTTTTCGGCGGTTATAATATGTTGATCCGCCCATTCGTATCGATTATCACAGAAGCCTCTATCTGATGTGAACACTCTGTCACAGAATGTTCCCAGACCTCTATCTATTTCAGGTTGAATCATCTCTCCACTTGTTGCAGCATCCTCTAGTTTTTCTAGGTCGACGATGAAACGAACGGCCTCTGGAAGTGATACACGAATAACGTCTATGTCGGCTTCGCCATCAAAATCGGCCCTCTCCAAAGGTAGAGCTTTTTCGCATAGGCTTTTGAAGGAAATGGGAGCGCTTAATTGATGTTCCAGTCTGGTCCGAGCAATGATCACGCTTTGGAAATGTGTAACATCTTGAAGGTTTATATAGCCATCTGGCCTGCGGAACTCTTCTAAACGGGGTCCTAGTTCGAACCGATCGACCAATAAAACCAAAGACGGGTAAAGCGGATGGATTTTGTAATTCTCGAACCACTGTCGACTACAAATGGCACTCTTCTCGTCTTGTGTTGCGTTGGACAATATCTCTTTCGCTTTCTCATACATAAAGACATGCGATTTGAGAATCCCTCGAATTGTGTCTGGCCCACGCTCAGTAATTTCAAACGGGTTGGCTATAAAGTGGTTGAACTCGATATTCGGGTCGTTCTGGTATTGCTTATACCACTGACTAAAGGTGCTTGCAAAAAGAGAGTTCGGTATCCTCTGGAATCGTGAAGCCTTTTGAAAGTCTTGAGTCCAATAAAATCCGCAAGGTCGGTTGCAACATGACATCGCTTCTCTCAAGGAATACAAATCTCCTTGCTCACTCTCCAAGGTGTTTCCATGGCTGGACCTTCCCCAGTTTTCGTGAATGAATAATCGGAACATGTCAAGCCGGACGGAATACCATTGTTTTTGTAGATCCAGCCGGACCTTGGCTTGAAGATCGCTCGATATTGGTTCTGGAGTAATGAAATTTCTCCAATAGTCTGCGTTATATTTGAAGTAACCAAAGTAAGGGTAATCACCTTGATCGTCAGAGGTGTTTGGAGTTACCATGGTACTAATGGTGAAGAGTAGATCAAGTCTCACTACCCCAAAGCGTAGTTTTGGTGCTGGCGGGACAGGATGTATCAGTCAGCTTTTCAGTGCTTGACGTTGTCGAAGTTGTCCCGTCCTCGCCGCTGTCTTTTCGTAAAGCCCAGAGATATATTATTTGACAAGTATGCCAATGTGTTACTCGCTGACTGGGAAGGATTTTTATTCTGAGACTAGCATCAGTATTCTGTCCGATGGCAAGAGAGGATTTGCTTGGAAGAAAATCCTCGGGAGCAGTGGTGGGACACCAATTGACAGGTTTCGTATATCACGTGTTTGTCGAAACTTGGGTGAATTCTCAGGGTCTGAATTAGCTTATGATGAGTTCCTTAGGATGAGAAAGCAGCAGCAGACGGATTCATGCTCTTTATAGCATCGAATAGAACGTGAACTGTGACGGATCTGGGTGCGTTGGATGACGTGAGTCATAAATAGGCTTTTTTCGGATTGTTGAGGGGTGGACCACTTTCTCCCGGTGTGAGGAACTCCACTTCCAACCTTTCTGCTTCGATTGCGCTTACCAAATGAGGGATAGCCCTCTCCCTGCACCCCAAGACAATTATACAATGTATCTATACAATGTATCTATACAACGTATCCAGGGACATACTCTTGGTAGAGATAATACAAGCTAAGCCTATGAGGCCATGCTTAGGGTCCATTTCACCGGGCCGAGGGCAACCGAGCGCGCTTAGGAGTCCAGCCGCCAAAATCACGTGGCCAGATCTTATTCACATGTATGCGTTCTACAACTCCCATTTGGTTTATCGAAAGATCGCCTTGCAATCGTCGTACGGTTCTTGAAGCATGAGGAAATAGTGATGCCCATCTTTTCAGATCTGAGGGGTGATCGAACATGGTCCACTAGCCGTTGCGCTTTTGATGTCTAGGTGCAGTGTACGATCCTAACATTTACGCTGTGCCCTAACTTTGGAAGCCACCCAGGACGTGGCGTCGTTGGATGTGACGGAGATTCCTGAGTTTTCAGGAGCTGTTTGACATGTATGCACTGTTCTTCTTGCTTTTCATGCTTTTCTCTCTCGATTTCTCTTTGTCAAGAGACCGCCCTGCTTGGCTACCACTCTAGATGGGCGAGTGGCATTCCAGAGGCACCGCGTGGAGGTGCAGGGTCGGATTTTGCCTCCGAGACGGTGGTGAGTGGTAGTGTGACAACTACCCCTACTGTCGGGGGAACCATCTGTCCACAGGCGACTGCTTGAGGTTTACCAAAAACCACCCGGTCTGTTACAGGCCGCCGTACGTCCGAAGACCGCCTTCGCCTTATGGTTTTCGCAGTGTTTGCGCCCTCGAGATCAGTTCTGACAGTAGGATGCTCACCGGCACTGAAGACGGGGTCCGTCTCCCGCCCTCAGCACCTTAAAAGGAGTAAGCGTTGCTGTGACCTGCAACCTTACCGTAATGACAACTCGTCGACCTCCCGTGGACTCGAAAGAACCATGATGAAGGTCGGGCAGATGGTCTGGGTTGGATCCTCTGGTTTCAAAAGGACAACCTTTTCGACTGTCTTAAAGCGGAGCGCTTGTCGATGGTCCATGAGCGTCCTCATGATGCTGGCTCCATTAACGCTTCCGAGAACGGCGTAGAAGCCATCGTCAAACTCGGTATACTCGAGATGCTTGTCCTCGTCACGTGTAACGTGCGAGTGGGCGAGTATATCGGCAACGACCGTCTGGGACATCGAGTTGGTCACGAAATACTGGGCAACTGCCCGTAAGCTTGACAACGGGGATGAATGGCGTGTTGCGACCCGGCTCCAGCTTTGCCAAAAGATCTCTGACGGAAAGAACTTATCCTTTTCGGCGTTCTTGTCCCTTGTCTTGTCCATCAGGTTCACAATCGCCACACCGTTTCTGCCATTAATCCAGTTCGTATAAATTGCATAGCCGTCTTTGCCATCGAGCTTAGGAACAGCCTCAACATACTCTACAGCATTAAAACCGATGCCGAAGTTCGCGAGCGTGGTTTCAAGTATGTCCGGCTTGCCTCGGGTCAGTTTGTCTTCTTCAATGAAGTAAGAATCCTCGATTGACCGATCTACAGGTCGATCAGCTCTGATCACGGCAAGTTCATTAAACAGGGCTCTGCCCCTTTCTACGGCAGCAAGGTACACATCAGTCGGTGGAGCCATTGTGATTACATGGAGAAGCAAATTCTACAAGCTCTATTGGATTCATTACTACGGGACTGTGCTCTGTTTTGAACGTGCCTTCCTTCTTTCATTTTTATTTTCTCAATGTAGTGCCTGGTGGAAACGGTAAGTACTACCACTCGTCTTCTTAACTTCCTCAAGTTCAATACCCTCTATTTTCTTAATTGATAATCTCACGAAGAATTGGTTAACTTATTTTACATGATAAACCATAATTAAAGGCTTCATATATGTTGCATTCCACTCATGGATATCCACCATCCTTGGATGAAAGGCACCTTCCATGGTATCCTTCCATACATCTCATCGCCGCTATTTCCCCACCAATAGTGACACCATTCATGGATGACAACCCCATTCATAGTAGGTACTAGTTCTATTCATCACTATCATCAGCACTACTACTACTTTGTATTACCACCACGACTACCACCACTACCAAGTACCCCAATGTCGGTAGCTTACTACCAGTATTCTATTGCCAGCACCTTACTACCAACGCCTTATTGGCACAGAGGGAATAAAGCGATCGCGTTGCTGAATAGGGGTAATAGCCCCCAGAGTTGCCCCCCTAAAGCTAGCTTTAGAGCTCCTTTAAGACCTATTACTAGCAACCTGGCCTTATTCTCCACCCCATTATTATTTCCAAGGCTCGTGATACTGATAATCTAACGATAGCGAGGTGCTGGCAGTAGGGTGCTGACAGCCGGGTGCTTAGTGGTGCAGTGGCGGTGGTAGTGGTAGTGGTGATAGGTAGTGCCTACTATCCATGATTGGGTCGCCGTCTATGGATGGAATATGTCATGCATGGATGGTGTCACTATTAGTGGGGAAATGGCGGCGATGAGATGTATAGAACGATACCATAGAAGGTGCCTTCCATCCATGGATAAGGCCATTTTATCTATGGATGGAAGATTTTATTAACGGAATGTAATATATATGTTAGATTCAAATACTTACTTATTTAGCCTTTAAAGTAAGATGTGGTAACGCAGTTGAATTCAGATGCTCATGATGGAGCTGGTTTGAGTCCAGTGGCAATTTGGTTGTGTGATTTTGTGGTTTATGTTTCACTGTTCATGCAAGACTTGACCTGCTGAGGTAAGGTATATTGAAAAGTCATAAATACTAGGTAGCCTCCATTTTGCAGCTTTCTATATCATATATCTGCTGGTCCCTCCCAAAAATGTCAAGCCTTCCAAGCAAACATACGGCTATAGCAACGCCCGTCGTAATAATATTGATCGCGGACGAAAAAGTATCCACGTTTATGATAAGAGCGAGCTCTGCTGAAAGCGTGTCCATCTAATCGCTCCTATCCCTATCCTCCCTAAGGTAATTTCCTTTGCCTTTTCCCAAAAAGAAAGAAAAATAGTAATGTTAAGAGTTGAAAAATCGCTGTGGAGAATATACGACCATGACAGGTCCGCATTATCATCTACTCCCCCCTCCTCTCAAATTCCTAAACCACCCAGTTACCCCGCCGCTATGCCCACCACCGCTACTCCCCTCGCCTCCATTACTACTTCGTTCCCTACCACTGGATCTCCGCCTATCATTCTGCGGTCGTTGTGGTGAGGGAGCTTGCGAGTGGTGGCCTGGAGAAACAAAATTTCTGGGCTCAAGGTACCTTGGATATCCGCCGGGCACGTATGGTTGTTGCATACCTGGTTGTGTGAAAGCTCCAGGCATTGGTGGCGGATTGTTGTCCGCGCTGCCAGGACCGGAGCCTGGTGATGGTGGGGTACCTGGGCCGGTGTTGGTTCTATTCGGGCGAACGAAGGGGTTTGGCATATTTCGTGGTGTTTCGCCTGGTGCGCGTGGTGCGTTGGCGTCTTGGGGACCGTCTTTCGGCATGATGCCTTGCCGGCAGTGCGGGCAGGTGTCGTGTTCCTTTAACCACGCACCAACGCATTCGCCGTGGAACCAGTGTTTACAGGGTAGAACTGTGACTTCGTCGCCTATTTCCACAGCATCCATACATACTGAGCATTCGGCTTTTCCATCTTGTCCCATCATATTCTTATCCGCTGGCTTCTTCGGTAACGCTGCGATGGCTGCTGCAGAGGCTGGACCGGGGGCGCTATTAGTATTCGTTTGTTCCATCATTTGCGTAATTATACGGTCAAGGGCTTCGTCAGAGAAGACTGCGTCCCCCTGGGCGCCGTTTCCGAGCATCTGAGCGATTATGGCGGGGAAGTGGGCCATGCTGGCCGGTTGACCGCGTTGTTCTGCCATGCTGGCTTGCATTGTGTGCAGTAGCTGTGCTAGTACGCTGCACGGAATTTTAGTGAGGGTAATTCAGGGCATGAGTGAGAGGACTTTATTCACTTTGAGACATTTTGACCTTGCTGGTTGTTAGGCCCAGGTCCACGTTGAAAATGGCCGGTGGTTGTGAACACCTGTCTAACCCCGGGCGGACCATCGCGCCACCCGTCACCAACCCATGGGCCACCGTGATGATGGTGTATGTGATGGTGCTGTTCTGGAAAAGGGTGAGTCGCGAAAGGGGGTCGGAGCATTCGGGGTCCATCCCTGGCTGGTGTGCCTCCTACTGGCCTTCCATGTGCATTTGCAGCGCCTTCAAATAATGTTGAAAAGCCTTGAATGAACGGTGCGAACAGGTCATCACCCCGTCCCTGAGGGCGAGAGCCAGGGCCAGTATGTCGTATCGTAGTGCGAGCGAAGTGTATGCCTGCACTCGGGTTCCACTCTACGTGTTCAATATCTGGCTCGTCTGGATCGGGGGCTGGGTTATGCCAAGGGTTATGCCGGTGCAAAGGATTATGAGGCAGTTGGTCATCATTGTTGCCCATCACATCGTCCTCATCATCGTCGCTGGTATTGGTGCGATTATGCCTAGGATCCGAATGCTCGTCGATCTGTGAGGAGCAGAGTCAGTATTCCGTGATGCTAAGGCTGACATAATCCCGATTTGGAGGCCGTGAGAGTGAGGCGACTCACGGTTTCAACGAATTCAGAGTCACAGTCTGGGCATTGTAACCCATGTTGGTGGCGGAGCCATTCGTTGTGACATGAATGACAGAAGACGAGCTCTCTCTGTCCACGTCCATTATCTGCCATGATGGGTTGGGAGGTTGCTCCCCGTGCGCTGAAACGTAGCTATGTCTTTTGCGGGATCGGTGGGCAGTGCAGCTGAGTAAGGAAAGGGACACTGCGAGATAATCAGTCCAAGGTCAGGCTGTGGTTCGCTTGTGGCGTCTCGGCTTTGATGTATCAACAAGTTCGGTGGTTCAGCGTTTGCGAGAGAAGGTCGGCCATGTAAGAGAATGAGGGTGACTTTATAGATTCACGCTGTGTCAGTATATGAATACGGATAGATGCATTTGAATACTGGCTTTAAGTTATTCACAAGGTCATTCATCGGGGTATGAATGTGATGGGCACAGCAGAGTGATACACTTGGTGAGGCATCTGCTGCCCTATCAGTACCCTGGACCCTGCTGCGGGCAGATGACGTTTCCGGAAAACCAATACACTACCTAAGTCCGCAGCTCTTGGTCAAACACGCTTACCTATAAAAGGACTGCTACTGAATATACTCAAATCTGACACTGTTTGATGTCACTCAGTATCATGATGGAGACATAGAAGAAACCGTAGACGCCGTGGAGCTGTATCACTGATGGCTGCTCATCAGTTTCACACCAATATTGTTTCCGCCGCATGCCAATGGACGCCTAAAGAAAGACCAATCCAAACCCTCAGTATTTTCTCCGTAATGGAAATCCACACTTGACAAGATACATCTGCGAACCTTTCCATTTATATCCCAAGATGTATCAACTATCGAGATGACCTCAAATCACCGATAGCTGCCACAGCACTTGTTTTGGGTTCACCCTTCCATTTACTCGCCCAAGCTTTTTTCCAGTCACGAGTGAATGTTTTCTGCACGTTCATGCACCTTTTCACCTCAGCTTCACCGCTACAGTCCCCCAGAGACCCGTCCTGCGATTATCGATAAGGAAAAAGACCAGCATTCTACCTACAGGAAAGAAGCGACTCCACAACGCCATACAGGTGCTTTGCCCGTCACTTTAATAATCAAGTATTAATGATCTATCTCCTCCTTGTTCCCTTGAAAATCATAGCACCAACTCCTGCCGCAGCAATTGCCACGCCACTAAGAATGGCTACTCCCATCAGGCCATCCTTCGCAACTTTATCATCGATCAGACCTCTCAAGCTGCTCGCTTGTAAATTCGCTGGCTCGTGATCCAACAGAAGATCATTATATCTTCGCGCCTCCTGATAGTTCCCAAGCTTGTAGTTGCCGAGCGCTAGGTAGTATAGGCATTCTCTCCTCCGATTTGGTTCGTTTCTGAATATCTCTGATAGCAGTCGGACCCCTTCTTGTTGCTCGCCTCGGGAGGATGATTTGATTAAACCCTGAAAATGGATGAGCGAGCAACTCAGAAACGCCATATTGCTCCTACGCACCCACGCATAATTGAACTTGGTCTGCACACCAACGTAGGGCCCTTCCTTTTCGTACTGAGCGCGTAGAACTGCGAGTTCGTCTGGCTTCAAAGGACTATGCAGCGGAATCAGTACTTTTCGTGCCCGCTACAGCTTCCGTATTATCACGGACCTATCAGCATCTGCTGCGTCTGGTAAGGCAAGGCGTGTCATATTAGCCTGGTGTGCAGATGAAGGAGGCAAGAAAAACGAAAAGGGCGGTGGGAAGACGAAAGCATACATGGCAAGTTAGAACCCATTCTCCTACTCTGCATTCGATTTCAAGGTAGTTTGAAGACGAATGAAGAGCAGAACGCTTTGCGTCTCACTTTTAGCTGGAGAAGGCGGCAAGCTTCGTCATTTAGGCTGTGAGCAACCTTTGTGGCGCAAACGGCGCTAGTTACCGCGGGACTGAGCCACCGTTGTCGATCACTTTCCAATGTTTACTTTTAGAGCACCCGCCTGTCAACAGACCTGGTTTACACCAGCACCTCTACAACAAATCACATAATTAGGCTTCTCTCATCGCTGATCGAACTTGCTATAGAACTCTTGCTTTTATTATTCTAGCTCCTTGATACATCCGAACCTCGTACATAATATACACAAATCGTCAAGATGTTGTTCGACGAAGACCCAGCCATGGTATGACCTATCAACTCAGAATTCAACGGAGACTGATACACTGACTGGGCCCTATAGCTTGTTCAAAGCACGATGGCCAACTTCCACATAGATACAGATAAGATTGCTATAGGGCGTATCAATGAATCCCTCTCTACTCTCCACCAAGCCCGGGAACTGCGCATACGAGAGGCTGAGAGTGCTCTGAAGAGTACAGACGAATTCTGAAAATCCCAGTTCCAATTATACTAAGGCGTTGCGCAGAGCTGTCCCGGAACCTTGCGACAATGTCACAGCAACATAACGAGACCGTTGCCTCCCAGAACAGTATAGACCACGCTTCGCATATAGTCGAGCTCGATACCCAGAAATTTCGAATTGCGAAAGCTGCTTCGGATCTGGAGATTGAGGGCGAGAGACTGGAGCAGGAACTTGAGGGTCTCAAAAGTCAGTTGCATGAGTTGGACGTTCAAGGAGCGGAAGGAGACGAAGTGGCGAGGACAAGGAGAGAAGTGGATGATCCCATAATGTAAGTTTGACCTGGACGAGGTATGCCATTTGCCTGAGATTTGCTAATACCTACTGCTGTTAGACTGAAGTTGAAAGTATATCGATCGCTGGGTATCGACGTTGAAGCGGACAGTGCTGGTAATTACAACAAAGCCGTGATCAGAAACAACCAGAAAGGGGATGTCCACGTCGTGAATATCGATCCGAAATTCTCCAGGTTCTTTTATTCGAATTACTTCTGGCAGACAATGCAATGAACAGGCAAATTGGGACTGGTGTTTGAATTGGGGCCTGGGTACGGTGGATTGTGTTTTCGATATTATGACTACGTCATTAGGCAGCTGAATGTTACTATCTTGAAGTTACAGCGGTTGTACATTGCCATTGAACGTTTGGAGGTTGTTTTGACTTGAAGCGTCCATTGCGCCGAGTGGTGGAACTGTTCGGTTGCTTTGTGACCCTAAATGCGTCATCGAAACGTTTCAAACCGTTTGGAGCATGATTTGTTAATCCTGTGTACACCCCTTAGCAAGGATAGAGATGGTACGTAGGGACCCATTTGAAGATTCAGACAAGGTTTCTATATTTGAATTGGGGTAATGATCTTGGATCATTGATGGCCGTTGGCTCTCAAAAAGCGGCGCCTTCCCGCAAACAAGCCTAGGCAATATCTAGTAGCCGCATTCTCAACCCCCAAATCAATCAAAGGACATCTTTCTCCTTTAGATACAACATGCCTCGACACCGACCCCCAACTTCAGGTTACGCGCGGATAGCTCAAGCTGATGAGGAGAATGCTTACCAAGATGATTCAGAGGAAGAAGATGCCTACCGCCCCCCTCAAACTATATCTACCGCTACAGCACCACGTTACGCCCCAATTCAGCCCCAACCACATGGATCGATGCGTGCAGAACTTGGCGAGAGCTCGACGAGACATCAAAGAAGACCGAGTGGAGGAAGGCGACGCTTACGAAGAAATAGTTCAGGTGTAGACATCAAGGCAATCAATGCTCGGCTAGAGAAATGGGCTGAGGAAATCGCGTCCAAATTCAAGATCAACAGGGTGAGGGGCAAGACTCAGGAGGAAGAACAATTAGAGATCAAGCACTCTGTTTTCCAGGCGCCAGAGGGATACCGACCTGCCAGCGCAGAGACCCTGGCTTCCGACGTCACAGAAGTTCAAGGGGACAGGATGACTAAGATTGGATTTGATGATGTAGTTGAGAGTGTCAAAGTCGCCATAGAGCTTGGAGTGCATCCCAAGATGATCTCGCAAGGAAGTTCAGGCAGCTACTTTGCCCGGAATAGCGAAGGAAAGGTGGTTGGGGTCTTCAAACCAAAGGATGAGGAGCCGTACGCATCAAGAAATCCGAAATGGACTAAATGGATACATCGGAAT
The DNA here is from genome assembly GCA_000444155.1 of Cladonia macilenta KoLRI003786. NCBI lineage: Eukaryota > Fungi > Ascomycota > Lecanoromycetes > Lecanorales > Cladoniaceae > Cladonia > Cladonia macilenta. Next base: position 536,718 of record KE598567.1, read on the forward strand.
CTGTTCCCTTGTTTCTTCGGCAGAGCATGTCTTATACCAAATCTTTCKTACGTCTCGGAAGCAGCAGCCTATGTCTTGGACACAAGGTTACGGACAAATCTGGTACCCTACACAGACATTGTGTACCTTTCATCTAAGTCTTTTCATTACGATTTTTGGGATCGGTCGAACTACTACAGAAAGCGGAAGCCTTTGCCTGCCAAAGTTGGCAGTTTCCAGGTTTTTCTAAAGGGGTTTAAAGACGCAAATCTATTTTTGCGAGATCATCCCTGGCCAGACCAAACAAATTCTGGATTTAGACCTGAAGATGCTCCACGGTGGAGGAAGAAGGCTTGGAMAGAGACTTGCAGGCCAGGAAGTGCTGCGTCTGATGACGAGGAAGAGATACGAAGCGAAGTACGGTCGATGAACGGTGAACAAGATACCCAGGCACAAGACCGAAGATTTACTTGGACAGATTCAATTAAGCAATCATTCCGGGAGGAATTGGAGAAGTTGGTCGTTCTGGATTATATAATGAGAAACACAGACCGAGGCTTGGACAATTGGATGATCAGGGTTGACGAGCAGAAAGAAGAGGTTTCAATTGTCTCAGAGCCTCCAAGAATGAACGGTAGTGCCGAGGAGCCACCAGTACCTATCATAAAGAGGAACAGCGAAGGCAAGCTTAGCACTTCCCCTTATAGACGTCAAGAAGCGATGTCCGCCAGAAGCCGATCCGGAACTCCTCCAGGTTCGGACTCTGACAAAGGTACTTCAATCTCGATAGGGGCCATCGACAATAGTTTGTCATGGCCTTGGAAGCATCCAGACGCTGTAAGTTGCTACCTTATCTTCAACTTCATGAATTAAGCTGATTCCCGCAGTGGCGTAGCTTTCCATTCGGCTGGCTGTTCCTTCCGGTCTCTCTGATTGGACAACCATTCTCGCAAAAGACTCGTGATCACTTCCTCCCTTTACTTACATCCACAAAATGGTGGAGTGAAACACAGTTGGCCCTCCGTCGGGTGTTCAGCCAAGACTCGGATTTCAAAGAGAAGATGTTTGCGAGACAGATAGCTGTAATGAAAGGTCAGGCATGGAATGTCGTGGAAACTTTGAAGACTCCAGATCACGGTCCTCTGGAGTTGACTCGGCGAACGCGCGTATGTGTATGGGATGATCTTGTGGATATTCCTGTTGCGATTCCAATGCGAGTACCTTCATCTGAAATGCGAAGGCGAAGAGACAAAGACACTCGAAAGAGCATGGAGGAAGAAGAAATGGATATAAGCGCAGCAAATGCCTCTGCACCTGCACCACAGCACGATCTTATTGGGCTTTCATCACCAACATCGGAATTACCAAACCCAAATCGCTTCGACTTATCGCGCAACAACAGTTCTTCTGACCTCGGACAGATGTCTAATGGACCAGAGACACCCGCCACAATTCACGGTCCTATATTCGACCACGCCGCCGAACTTGACGAGGCTAAGATAATGCATGCCAGAAACACAAGACCAAATGCTGCAAGATCAAGGACTCGGTTGAGCTACGAAGGGTACAGAAAAAACCCTGGGTCTAGCAACCCGCGCCGGAGGTACTCTTTCTCAAATCGATATGGTAGTGGAGGATTTCTAGGGGACGGCGACGACCTGGAAGGGGACTTGGGATATTCAGCTGCCGAGGGGATGGAAGGTAGCCAACGGAAGGTTATTGTGGAAAGGTTGGAGACAGTGAAGAGCAAGAATCCTGTCTTTACATGGTGTTAAGATAATGAAATGTATATATACTGCACGCGTAAATTAACCAACGCACTGTGTTGCGGTGCACCAGGGCGGGCATTGAGCGATGAGCATGACACGGAGTATGTTTTGACTGGGTTGGGTCAGACAGCATGAGGCACCGTGTCACTTGTATTAGTGTACTCAGGATATGCATAGCTCTTCTGGATTTATAGGTTTTAACCGACTACTTGTATCAACAATTAAATTGATACTCAATGCCGAGGGTCAATCTTAAAGTGCCAAGAATTCAGCCTCATAAGTCAACCCTTAGGGCGCCTGGAATAACCCCCACTATAAGGGCTAATCAAAAGGGTACTATGTATACGACCAGTATGTTTTCTAAATTGAAGGCCTTTCGCCTAAGACACCCGCTGATAAGTCGGAGCTCACCTAGGCTCTATAATGCCCTCGAGGACAAAGGTACTAATATACTCTAGGGACCTTACATACAATTAGGGCTAGGGTTCTTACATATATAAATCAATACTAACATTGTCAATCTCTATATTCAGTTGAACCAGCCATTTGAGGCGCAGGGAAACATCAACTAAACTGGTGTCCGAGTCCTTACCTTAGGTAGCGCGAGCTGTCGCAATTGTGGCGTCACGCGGCATCTTGATAAGATAACCCGATCTTCTTGTCACTGTACTCCGAATATATGAGCCCGGAGACAATACCCTTTACCCTCTGGAATGAGGCTTGCTCACCTCGTAATCTTATTCACTTAATATGACCCTCTTCTTTAGCCCTACTAGCTCTCCACCTCCACCTCACTTCTTCCTCTCGCTGTCCACGATCGCCTCTACAACACAGCATCATGGATTGGTCCAAAGCCTCGACACCTCCGTCGAGGAATACACCGAACAGCATCTCGTCAGTAAATGGCGTAAACGATAACCCTGTGTCAGCAGCAATGCTCACAGATCCAAGAGCCTTAAAGCAGCACTTAGCTAATGGTACCTCTCCTTCTTCTCACTTTGGAGCGTTCTCACTACCCCCTCGTCGGAGTACCGAACCTCCTCAATATCCTTCATCTTCATATTACCCAGTAATCAATGATCTTACCTCCAAGCAAACTACTAAGGATGATGCTTACCATGTGTTCAACGGTAAAGGCAAGAATACCGCGAAGACTGCTGTTACACAACCCTCCGCTTCAGCGTTCTCGAGTCAATTTGATCCCCGTCGACTTCTAGATCCCAAAGCGTTCGGCAAAGATCCCCGGAAATCGGACGAGCGAATACCTTCGACCATGACCACGCCCTCAGAATATCTTAGCCCTCTCCGTGCCTTCCCCAATCTCCCGACCGGTGAATACCCTGAAGTTAACAGCAATGGAGTACATAAGCGAGATCACGATAACACAAGGGTCCCAAGTATGGGCAGTCTTATAGAACGCGTACATAATGTCAGTCAGCGCGAAGAACGACCTCAAAAGAAGCAGAAGATCGAAACCTTTGAGGATGATGACAAATACAAGAAGAACTTTGCGGGAGGTGGCAAGGGCGGCGAAATTGGTGAATACATCAAGCAGAAAAAGAAGGAAGGCATCGAGGAGGATGGCTCCTCTGCTACGATCGTGGATCTAACTGGAGGTATGTGTACCTCGTCCTACTCCTCGGCCTGCTACTTACGTCCATGCTAGCTGAAGAAGAGGATGTTGTGTTAATCAGCGACTCCCGCCAAAAAGAGGTTTGTTACGGACGTCTAGACGGAACGAAAGTTCATGCTCACTGCCTCCCCTGCCCAAGTGGAAAGGCTACCTTCCTCAGCAAAAATCAATGGCCGCCAATGAAGCTCAAGTTGAAACGTCTTCCCGGAAAAGACAACATTATACGCGTCCTTGACCCTTTAGACAAAGATTTCGGTAATGTAGATGTGCGCACTGCATTGGGTCTCGCAAGGATTATGGACTCCAAAAACCCAAAATTTCGAACGCAGGCCCGGCTCAATACTCGACCTCGCAAGCCTGACGAATATCCGGAGAAGGAATGCTCCGAGTATTTCGACATGACCATCAACCTCTACGGCCCCAAAGATAAAGCCCAGGCGATGGGCAAATTCCTCAGTCAAAAGAATATCTGGCTACGGACCCCGTTCATGGTTGACGCGGGTATCGAAATTGTCAATCCGCATGCACCAGTCATTGCTGCACCGAGGACTTCGCTTGGGACAAGCGCTCCTACGGGCTCAGGTTATGGCTATGTGACTCGTACCGTTGAAGAAGTCCGCAGCGACGTGATAGGAATGTTTGATTCTTTGGAAAAGTCCGAGAATCTTCCCGAGATGGACGCGGACCCTCGCATTACAACAGAGCTGCTCAGCCATCAAAAGCAAGGTTTATACTTCTTAACGAACAAAGAGAAAGAACGTATCTTCAGCGACAAGGAGGAGGACAACAGCTCGCTCTGGCATTTAAGACATCATCCCAATGGGCAGCGGTCATACTACAATGTTATTACTGGTACTGAGGAGCGCACCAAGCCACCTGAAGTCCTTGGTGGGATCCTCGCTGATATGATGGGGCTGGGAAAGACTCTCAGCATGTTGTCACTTGTTGTCGGGAGCCTTGAACAAGCAGAGCAATGGGGGGAGCAACCGGCACCAGAAAGGGACGGTGAAAAAATTCTTATCCGGAATTCGAAAACGACATTACTTGTATGCCCATTGAGTACTGTTGCAAACTGGGAGGACCAGATTGCAACTCACATCAAAGCGAAGACTTTGAAGTACTACATATATCACGGCGGCAACCGCCTTACTAGTATCAACGAGCTTGCCAGATTCGATATCATCATAACAACGTACAGCATAGTATCCAGTGAGTTCGGAGGACGCGGCAAGAAGAAGAATGCTAGTCCGTTGCTACAGACCAACTTCTTCAGGATAATTCTCGATGAAGCGCACATGATTCGGGAACAAGCCACCCTCCAATCACAGGCTATCTGCGCGCTTTCAGCTCAGCGTAGATGGGCCGTTACCGGAACACCAGTGCAGAACAGGCTGGACGATCTAGGGGCTTTGATCAAGTTCCTTCGCATCAAGCCTTTCAACGATAAGGGCGGCTTTTCTCAGTTCATCCTCAGTCCGTTTAAGAATGCAGATCCTGAGATTTTACCGAAGCTACGTCTACTTGTAGATAGCGTAACACTCAGACGTCTGAAAGATCGTATAGATCTTCCAGGCCGCTATGATCAGATTGTTCGCCTACCCTTTAGCGAGGACGAACAGGTCTTGTATGACTGGTTTGCCAAAGACTCACAGAATAAGCTGAGAGTCATTGCTAATGACCAGAGAAAAAGCTTGGGAGGTAGAACTTACGCTCACATCCTCCGAGCAATCATGCGTCTTCGGCTGCTTTGTGCCCATGGCCGAGAGCTTCTGAGCGAAGATGATTTAAAGATAACCGAAGGTTTTAGTCTGGAAAATGCAATTGACCTGGAAAGTGATGAAGACGACAGAGGCACTCTCAGCCCAAAGCTGGCTTACGAGATGCTGATGCTTTTCAGAGAAACCGACGCCGATTCGTGTGCCCAGTGCGCTAAGAAGATCGAAATCAAAGACACAGAAGAGTCTGCGAATGATGAAGACGAAGTTCTTGGTTGTATGCTCCCGTGCTATCAAATTGTCTGCAAAGACTGTATGGATGGCGTGAAGACCAGCATTGAACAGTCATCGCTCGAAAACCGCTTCAAGTGTCCTTTCTGCGAGCAAAGTTTGCGTACTTCTTTCTTTGAGCTTACTAAGGACGGCATCGAGGCTGCCGAGGAACAGAAGGCTATGGCCAGGGAGAATCCACGCCAAGCGAAGATAATGGGTAGATATGGAGGACCTCATACCAAAGTGAAGGCGCTTATCGAAAATCTGAAGCAGTCCCAGGTGGAGAGTCTGAGCCTCCCAGCAGGGGAACAGCCGATCAAAAGCGTTGTCTTTTCAGGCTGGACCTCCAATCTTGATCTTATCCAAATAGCGCTCGAAGACAACGGCATCAAATACGCCCGCCTCGACGGCAGGATGAGCCGCAAAAACCGCAATGTATCACTCGACGCCTTTCGCGATGACCCCGAAGTCTGCGTGATCTTGATCTCCATTACTGCTGGTGGCTTAGGCCTCAACTTGACTTCCGGATCCAAAGTTTATGTCATGGAACCGCAATTCAACCCTGCTGCGGAGGCCCAGGCAGTCGATCGTGTCCATCGTTTAGGACAGAGGCGCGAGGTCTTCACCTATCGTTTCATAATGCAAGATAGCTTTGAGGAGAAGATGCTGGATTTGCAGCGGAAGAAGCAGAATCTTGCGGATATCTCTATGAACCGTGGAAAGCTTGATAAAGCGGAGAACACGAAGCGGAAGCTGGATGAGCTCAGGAGTCTTTTCAGGTAGAGATTGCGACTCATGAACGCCAAGTCTCAGCTCCCTACCACGGTAAAAGTCATCGAGCTGTGCGGATCAATCTAATATTTCTTCCGTCAGTATTATTTCTCATCATTACTATCTCTGGTCTTGGTTCATCACACTCGGCCTCCTTCCACCATTGGACCTTAGTCATTTGCAGGACCTCAGGGGATATTCTCCCTATCTTTTGATTAGAGCTTTGCATAGCGAGGGGGTTTTTAAAGATAGGAGGATGGGAAGACTCATGCAATCACTGCTGGGACGCAAATGTAGCGTCAAGTCTTTCTGATTATTGTGCATTGGTCCTTGCATATGAATGGCGTCTAGATGCTAGGTTCGATACCCATCCTAGAGATCCGTTCAAATAGAATTTCTGGACATCTTGAAATGCGCTGAAAACTGCCCATGTGCTCATACGTGTCCATTGTGAATGTTATAGACCTATTCCAACAACACGCTACGAAACTGCTTTATACCTTCGATGACCATCGGCTGTAATTCCGTCTATTCACATCACTCAAAACAGTGAAATTATCAGAAACTCCACCAAACAAAAGGGTATCATTGCTTGCTTGCTAACATCTCAAAAACATTCCTCTTCCCAACCACATCATCTACCCCAAACCCGCCAACACAGCAGCCAACTGCCCCTTATCATACTTGACATACTTCCCCTTCCCCTTATCAAGCGCCTCATATCGATCCCAAAATCTCGCATAAAGCGGCTCCACCATATTCCCCACCTCCCTCCCCAACGCACTCTTCACCTCCCTCTCCATCCCCCCACTCAATTCCTTATGCCGTCGCACACACTCATCAAAACTACTATTAAACAGCTTAAATTTCTCTTTGATAGCATCTTTATCTTTGCTAGATAGGGATTTAATGACTTCAGCTGAAGAGATGGTGGTTCCAGATTGTGGGCGCGGGCCGGAACGGTTTGTGTATTGGACGTCGAAGAGGGCGGAGGATGGTTCGCGCCAGGCGTCCATGTAGGTGGATGTGCCCTTTTTGCGCCAGGCATCGATTTTAGACGCGGCGGTGGGAGTGGAGGAGAGGAGGTCGGCGAGGGTGGAGGTGCGGATCATGCGGTCTATTAGGGCGATGGTGTTGGAGATGAAGACGCCGTGGACGGCTTTGGATTTATAGAGCATGCGGGCGCGGGCGTCGAGAGTGGAGAGGTGGGTTTCGAGCGTGTCGAGGATGTAGTGGATTAGAAGTTGGGTGCCGTCGGCGCCGACGTCGAGGGATTTGAGGGAAGGGATGGAGGTGGTCGAGTTGGAAGGGTTGATGGTGGATGGGTGATTCCAGTTGCCGTCACCGAGGGAGGTGAGTATGGAGGAAAGGGATTTGGGGTAAGCGGTCAGGTTCTGAAGGCGGGTCATGGTTACGGCTGTGAAGGTGAGGGCGGAACCGTCAGCGGGGAGGGTGGTCATGGAGGAGAGGGTGCGGCGTTGGTCTTCAAGGAGATCAGGGAGAGATTGTTTTGCTGTTTCACGGATTGGTTTTAGAGCGTCGGCGAAGGGGAGTTTGACGTCGCCTGTTGCTTGATTGAAGCGGTGGGCTATGTGGGTAACGATTTCGATAATCTCGTAGGCGAGGAAGCAATCGGTTGTCAAATTTGATTTGATGTGCATGTTGAGCTCGCGAAGGGTTTTGGCGAACTCGGCTAGAGCTTTGCGAGAAGTGGTCTCAAGTGCTATGCCCCAGTCTTCTCGTGGAAAGATGCGAGTTATATTCTCCAGCTCAGCGAGGAAGAGGCCTTCCAGTGCGGTTCCATAAGTGCCAATTGCACTCGTGCCTTGGCGGTAAGGTTCGTCTTGATTCTTCCTCTTCGAAGTACTGATCGTTGCTATTGATAAGCTTTGCAGGGTGTTAACGAGGTAAGGGCCACGACAGTCAAAATAGATGCGAATTGACGGTGACTCTCGTTGATTGAAAGATGCATTTCGCGCGCTGGGAGAAGAAACGAATCGGTCCATGGCCATCAGATGTGAGGCTTTCTCTGGGGGGAAAGTAGGAAAAGGTAGCTCTAGGAACGATCAGCGAATATGAAAGACACTCGAGGGGTAGAGTCACCTTTTGTAATAAAATGTAAAGGCTCGACTTTTTGAACATCCTCAAGAAGGGCAGCTTTGAACATATCTTGCAATCTGTTACTTCCTTCACTCAAAAGCTCATTGAAATCGCCAATTGTCTGCTGGTTTGCTCGGAGATTGGTAGCGGTCATCTGGGACAGGGCTCGTTCGACTCGCTTTAAGGAGGCCATGTACTCTGCCAATCCCACTTTGTTTGGGCTATACTGCAGTCAGATCAAGAGTAACGAGACGAACATAGGGGCATATAAAGTACCCAGCCCGTATGATCCTTTCCTCTTTCCCTTTATCTTGACCAGGTTCGAGCATCTTCTCGATATGTGCATCAAGCCTGTCAATGTCTAAAAGCTCTTTTAGCTTCAAAAGTACTTGGTATATAATGGAAACGTACTTTGTATCATGGTCTGATGTTCTCTTGTATTACTATGCACTGGTCCTATAGCATCTCTGACCGTTCGCCCACCACCCTCGAGGCTTGCCTGCAGTGCTCTGAGCTTCTTTGCTAGCTCACTAGATTTGACGGCTTCTGCAAAAAGGACCTCGACCTCTGCTTTTTCCTCAGCATGAGCGGCATTCCGCGCCTTCGCCATCTCCGATCAATCGCTTTGGAAGCGTCTGGCTATATAGAGGTTCGGTAATGTTAACTGAACGTTCCTGGTCCTTCACTTAAGATTTCTTCCAACGGCCTGTCACGCTAGTATATTGTAAATAAGGTGCGGCTTAGCGGACGGGAGTCGGAAGTACCTCCGGGAGGCTTGCATGAATTTATTGCGCAAAAACTTGCTTTGTGAAGGATTGATAATAATTATGTATACTGTATGAGACTATGTTTCTGCGGTCTGCGCACAAACGGATATCTTTCGTCGTGCTAGGCTCAGCCGCTGCAGTACTCCTCCACGAGCCGCCTATTCGCAGTGACAGCAGCAGTAAGACGCGATGGCCAGCCACGCGACCTCTGATTGCAAGCCGTTCGCAGGAAGATAAGAAGCAAGATAGCGGCGATGAAGGCTCGATAAAAGCCGATAGCGAAGATGAGGAGGTCTCGCTATTCGGAGATGAGGACAGCGCCGCATGGGCAACATTTTCCTCTCGATTTGCAACGATGCGCGACTCTGTAACGTCGTTCCAATGGTCGGGCCTGGCAGATAAGATTGCGGATCAGATTCTCCCAGCTTGGGCTCAGATATTACCCGACTATGTGGCGAAGTTGCAAAGAGAGATGGAAATGGCACCTGGGTCTCTGGCAGAGGAGATCTGGCAGGATGCCCAGGATCCTGATCTTCATCCCAACATTAAATGGGACGCTACCGTGCGCATCAGTAGAGAGTTGTGTCCTGATGAACTAGCGTTCATCTCGCGAAGAAAAGAATATACAAGAAGAGCATTGGCAAGATATCTAGAGATTCCAGAGGCAGAGGTCCACCCACAAGACGTACCTACCATTGCGATGTGTGGATCAGGTGGAGGTCTTCGTGCACTGGTCGCTGGGGCTGCCTCTTTCCTTAGCAGCCAAGAAGCTGGTCTATTCGACTGTGCGACTTATACAGGTGGAGTCAGTGGCAGTTGCTGGCTCCAGACCTTGTACTTTTCCAGCATCAATGGCCGTAGGCATGGTAATATCATTGAGCATCTCAAGCGTCGAATGGGCGTCCACATTGCGTATCCGCCTAGCTTCCTGGAGCTACTGACCAGAGCTCCCACTAATAAGTACCTCCTATCTGGCCCAATAGAGAAACTCAAGGGGGATCCGGACGCTGAATTCGGCCTTGTTGATGTATACGGTATACTTTTGTCGAGCCGTTTACTGGTGCCACGGGACGAATTGAGCGTTGATCATAAAGATCTTAAGCTGTCAAATCAGCGTTCTTTTCTTGCGCAAGGCGCACATCCGCTTCCCATATATTGCGCTGTAAGGCATGAAATTCCCATAGAAGAGGAGAAGACGAAAGGCGAAAAACGTGGCGATAAGATCTCAGAAGCGACTAAAGAGAAAGCTAAGAAAGAAGCTTGGTTTCAGTGGTTCGAGTTTACCCCTTACGAGTTGTTTTGCGAGGAATGGGACGCAGGGATACCAGCTTGGAGTGTTGGGCGACGCTTCTCTGAGGGCCGCGGCCTATCCAATGAGCGCGGTCTTGCTCTTCCCGAGCTAGGAATACCGTTCATGATGGGTATCTGGGGCTCCGCTTTCTGCGCTACGCTTGCCCATTATTACAAAGAGGTCCGGCCGGTCATAAAGGGACTCGCCGGCTTTGGAGGAATCGATGGCATAATTGAAGAAAATAATGAAGACCTGAGCAAGTTGCATCCTATACAGCCCGGAGCAATCCCAAACTATGCTCTTGGTCTGGAAGATCTATTGCCTCGGACGTGCCCGGAAAGTGTATTCAGGGATAAGTATCTAGAACTAATGGATGCGGTAAGACTCCATCTTACAAAACTTCCAGCTCATTATGCTTCGCAACGCTTGAAGTGAGAAGCCAAGAGTCTAGAGTAAATACTAACGCATCGCTTTACACAGGGAATGTCTAACAATCTCCCACTATATCCTCTTCTTCGCAAAAGCCGTGATGTAGACATTATCGTATGCTTCGATGCCAGTGCAGACATTAAGCAGGAGAACTGGCTTTCCGCCGTTGACGGCTACGCCAAGCAGCGAGGTATCAAAGGCTGGCCAATAGGCGCCGGGTGGCCAAAAGAGAAAGACGAGACGAAAAGCGAGCTCGATGCCGCTGACGCAGCAACGGCACAAGAGGCGGCCGGGAAAATAGCTGATGCACGTGAGCAACAGAGGGAGAAATCCGACAATGCAACTCAGGAGACCATCGGCGATACCAAGGCTCTGAATCAAAATGATACCGACCTCGGCTATTGCAACGTCTGGGTCGGCACCACCATGGAACGGCAAAGCGAAACCGAATCTCCACCAAGCAAACGCGTCGAGCAAGATACGGACTGGAAGCTATTAGAGCCCGACGCTGGCATAACAGTAATCTACTTCCCCTTCCTACCAAACCCCAAAGTCGAAGGCGTTGACCCAAACATCTCGCCATATCTCAGCACATGGAATTTCATATACACGCCTGAGGAGATCGATGGTGTGGTTGCTCTGGCACGTGCTAATTTTGAGGCTGGGAAGGATCAGACGAAGCGCACGGTTAGGGCGGTCTATGAGAGGAAGAAGGCGAGACGGATAGAAGCTGACGAGAAGGAGCGGAGTAGACGGTGGTGGAAGCAGTTGAGGGAACATGGGGATCACTTTCAGTGAGGTTTGGTGGTTCAGAAATTAGACTTTACTTTCGAGATACCCAAACATACTTAGAATTTTATTCCTGTTTGTAGCTAGCTTTCTCACCGCAGCTCTGAGCTAGAACTTGTGAGCGCAAGTCATTCAACGGGGCATTTCACTCCGTGATATCGCCTATGTGTTGCTCCTAGTCTTCTTCTATCTATTCCAAGTTTCGATAGTCCATCTAATTCTGCAATGTTTTCACATATGACAACAAGTGCTGTAGCGTCGCCATCCCAGGTGAGTTCTTTGCTCCATCTCCAATTGCTTTATCGTCTCAATATCTTCCAACGAGTTCGTTGATCCATATCCAACAGGACATATCATGTCAGAGCATTACCCTAGAGCGTCCAAAGGCAATACCCAACATATCCAGACTTTACCCTTGACAGGCCGGCTAAAGTATCACGGAACAAAGTACTCAAGCACAGTTCAAGGTCAACGCAATCCTGACAAGGGTGGTTCCCATATCACGGCGGTCCACGTGATTACGATACCCGCGATGCTTGTAGCCTGATCTTCGTCTTTAATTCGAATGTCAAGTTTTCGATAGTTTGTCTGCATCTAATTAATTCTTTCCGGTCATTATGGGACAAGGTTAGAGACATGATTATGTTTATGGTTGATGGTGCTTTGTACATGGTCTAAGCAGTGATAATTGTACATAGTTTMAAGTAGTGAGAAACAAAAGCTTGAGAACTGAAATAGAAGAGAACATCTATGAAAGCTCTATTTCCTACTGACCGGTGCACTGCTGAACGCTTCAACTAATTGTTCAGCCTCCTCAGGACTCACTCTCGCCTCCAGCATCTGATGTGCACAATCCACCACATCATCCTCGATCCCCTGCTCATAAAAGCCACCTTCACTGAACGCCAACCTTGTCAGCACAATGAGAAATTTCTTCTCGCCTCCTGGTACAACGCTGAGTTTCGCTTGCATATTAATAAGATGTGGGTAATTCGTTGTAAGATGATAGAGCAGGCGGGTAGCGGAGTTGACAAGAGCGATGCGCTGCTCATGTCCGTACTGGTAGTCGTAAACGCGGTCAAGTTCATCGTTCATTACCCGAACGAGGCAGCCGATGACAAGACGGTGTTTGGCGAGAGCTTCAGCGCTGTGGGTGGTTTCACACATCGCTTCTATCAGAGAGAGAACTTCGAGGCGGAGGTTGCAGATCTCTGCCCCATCGGGGGGATCTTCGCCTGGTACGGGGCGAGGGTTATTGATTAACAGGTGGGATAGGTTGTCAATTATATGGGCTTCTGATGCGTCTTGCTGCCCGTTATTTGGTGGGACAATCATAGCAAAGGATTGGTTGAGTATGCTAGTGTGGAGGATATCGAGCAGTATGTGGATTTCTTCGAGGGGGTTGACGAGATTGAGGAGCATCATAATGAAGTCGAAGCGCATGGTGCGCCAGAACCGGATGATTTCTTGGTCGTCGCATTGGCAGTCGTAGGCCATCATTAAAATTATTTGGAGGCATTCTGAGCAGTTTACATCTGCTCTATCTGTTCGAGGAGGTTGCTTTTTACATCGCGGGACAAGGATAATGTCGGCTGTGGATTGGACAAGGCTCATTACTTCATTTATGAGATCTGGAGCCGTTCTGATGGGATTGAGCTCTAGATTAAATTTCACCAGATCTACCAGGAGGTGCACTGGCTCGTGCTGAGCAAAATCTTAGACGGACAATCGGCATTAAGTTTGATTGGAACATGCTTACATATCCTTCTTCTATACATTGAGACCATAATGATATGATGACAAGAGACATTGCCGCTGGGAAGCTCTCAGGATTTGGCTGGAAGGTCAAGGCTGACATCTTGTCGAGAAGCAATGTGGAGAGAGGCGCATCCGATTTTGAGGGGAACGCATAAGTTGCCAACCGCTCGAAGGTCCTCGGTTTGGTTGGTCTGAATTTGTGATCCAATAGCTGTTGAGTGAGCTGTAATACCAGCTGTTAGCTACTTGATTGCATCTTGGCCGACTGACTCACTTCAAATCTTTGATCTGGTCTTTTCGGGGTTACAGCAACGACGGGTGGCACTGTGTTGCTAGCTTGAGCAACCGTTTCAAAGGATCTATCACCTTCGGGCTCGGTGAGATCTAAGGCTTTGACAGGGCTTTCATCAGTAGGCTTTCTTTTTCTCTTCGTACCACCTTTTGGTGTGGATGCTTTCGACCTGAGAGCTAGTTTCGATGGAGACAGAGGCTGCACCTCATCGTCCTCGAATCCATCTCTAAAAGGCAAAGCTTTGCTCTTTTTAGGTGTATTGAGCTGATTGTCCCGGTTCGTGACCTTCTCTGCACCTTTCTTGATAGCTCGTTGAAGGTTTCTGATTTGTTTCGTTCCTTCTGCAAGATCGTTTTCCAAGAAGTCTTTCTCCGTTGCTATTTTCTGGAGCTCTGCCTGAGCCTTTTCGACCTCAATCTTCTGCCGAGCGGCTTCATCGGCATGAAGCTTTTGTAACGATTGTGTCCGATTTTCATACTCCTTTTCCACTTTGGTTGCATTGGCTCGAACAATTGCAATCTCGCCAGCCTTTGCGTGGGCATCATCATTGGCATCTTGGATTGCTTTTTGAAGTGCCTCCCGTTCACGTAAAAGCTAGACCGTTTGAGTCAGCCCATTTACCTCCAGTCATACTAACCTGAAGCACGCTGACCTTTTGGACTTGTGCTTGAAGTTCCTCTACGTCAGTAACACTTTGAACAGGCTCTGGTATACTGTCACGGGCCTCATTGCGCACTGGAAGACTAAATTGGACATCATTGAACTTGGCATTGGGAACTGCTAAGTTTGATGCGGATATACGAGTAGCTCTTTGCTGTCTAGTATGCTGCTCTGGCGTCCTCGAGTTCGGAGGGAGCCCGTATCGTTGTTGTCTCCAGTGCTCCCTTTGCGTAGATTCCCCAACCCTCTCGTCAATAGCCCTTGTATCATATCTTGCAGCTAGGTTTGGTAACTCTGCTGCATCAAATATCTCCCCATCAAGCATCTCATCATCAAAATCCCCATAATCTGAGGAAGGAGGCTGAAAGTCGTGTGAATTACCAGCATGGGCGGAGGCCCCAGCAACAGCCAATCTACCAAACCCACCTGCTAGTGCAGGAGCATCGTGCCTTGGTGGTTGTCTCAGAGCAGGCAACTGGGGCCTTGCAATTGGTTGCTGTGTAGAGCTAAACGCCTTCTCTTGGAGTTCATGGAAGGTATGGTCAGGCAAAGCGTCCAGATCATCATCTGAATATCCTTCATCTTCGACGGCCCGATCTTCCATGACACCTGTTGTACACCTGCATTGAGAGTCAATATCTCAACTGGAGCTCTATGTGTTAGCCGTAAAGAGCGAGTGACATCGAGTAGGGGTCTAATGATTTCAACGGCGTCCTATCGGGTATTTAGGCTAGAGCTCGGTTAGGGCGGCGTGTAGCATGGAAGCTTGCCTAGCTAAGGCGGTCGAAATGACGCTCCGCTTGCATTTCATCCACAGCAACAACATCGACAACACCTCAAGCCATCCTGTAACTTCCATCAACTGCTCAGCATCTAATACGGCAGTCGCCCCATACTATACCTACCATACGCCAACTCCCGAAGTCCTGCCTACCAATTCGCCCAAAACTGTTACTGGCCAAGCCCCAAGGCTTAATCACACGACTCTTGAATCGCTCTCACGCGCATTCTACACTTCTGATTACGAACAATCCGCATTGACTGTGTGCATGGTGCAAGTGTATTCCTTCCCTATCTCTAGCCTTGTCGCTAGCGCCGGGTCCCATGGCAAAGCCCCGAAGAGGTGTACAGTTTCAGCATAGGGGAAGCGTCCATCAGAACGGCAGAAGACCAAGCGTATCCGAGAGCGATGGTGTGTCAGAGCCAGGTAGCCCGGCAGCCGCCGCGTTGAACGGTAAATTGGGGACAAGTAAAGAGGAGGCAGAGGAGGTAAGTACCTCTTGGCTTGCAATTCAACATTGTCGCAGGGGTCCGCTTAAAGGTAGCTTGATGCTGATGCTGTCTCCACTTAGGAGCAAGTTCCAACTCAATCAGAATACGAAAAGAAGAAGCAGAATTTCATTACACGATCAATATGGAGTCTGATAATGGTAGCCGGCTTCTTCACCGCAATGTTCTCGGGACATCTCTATATCATTTGTATCATCACTGGTATTCAGATCGTGTCTTTCAAGGAAGTCATCGCTATCGCCAATGTGCCCAGCAAGGCGAAGAATCTCCGATTTACTAGATCGCTCAACTGGTATTTTCTTGGGACCACTATGTACTTTCTCTACGGGGAGAGTGTAATATACTACTTTAAGCATATCGTACTCGTGGATAAGGTCTTACTTCCTTTCGCAACCCATCACCGCTTTATCAGCTTCATGCTTTATGTAATCGGTAAGACACCCTTCTTGAATGCCTCGACTGCAAAGGAAGAACCGTCCTAGTTGACCCCTTGCAGGCTTCGTTTTCTTCGTGGGCTCTCTCCAAAAAGGCCACTATCGTTTCCAGTTCACACAGTTCGCTTGGACGCATATGGCGCTATACTTGATCGTCGTCCAAGCCCATTTCGTCATGAACAACATATTCGAGGGCATGATTTGGTTCTTTCTCCCAGCATCCCTCGTCATCACAAACGACATCTTCGCCTACATCTGCGGTATCACTTTTGGCAAAACACAACTTATCAAGCTTTCCCCAAAAAAGACCGTGGAAGGTTTCGTGGGCGCCTGGGTATGCACAATCATCTTTGGTTACGCTATGACCAATGTGTTGATGAGGTACAAATACTTTATCTGCCCCGTAAACGTACGTCTCCGAGTCGCACCTAATCCCTCTCGCTTTGAAGCTAACAGAATAGGACCTCGGCGCAAACATTTTTACTGGTCTCGAATGCAGACCCAACCCAGTCTTTGTTCCTCACGACTACCACATTCCCTCCCTCCTCACCGACATTCCCCTGCCCTTCTCTCTCCACATCCCCTCCACCGTCCAAATAGCCCCCATGCAATTTCATATCCTCGTTTTCGCAACCTTCGCCTCTCTCATCGCTCCCTTCGGCGGCTTCTTCGCGAGCGGTCTCAAACGCACCTTCAAAGTCAAGGACTTCGGCGAATCTATTCCCGGCCACGGTGGAATCACTGACCGAATGGACTGCCAATTCATCATGGGTTTCTTCGCTTTCATGTACTATCAAAGCTTTATTGCTGTGTACAAAGCTAGTGTTGGTGATGTCATTCAGACTGCAATTCTAGGCCTAGATCAAGATGAGATGGTGGAAGTGGTCAAGGGTCTAAGCAAACATCTGGTTAACCAAGGCGTTGTGGAAGAAAGTGTCCTGGAGTGCTTGACCGGTGTTGTTGGGAAAAGGAAATAGGTTCGAAACCTGAATCGGTTTTCTTAAGGGAGGGCACATTTATCGGCATCATATGATCTTGCTGATTTTCTATTCCGTGCAATACTGTCAATTTTCAATTCGAAACGGATGGGTAGGGAAAGGGTCACAGGAACAGCGAAAATTTCTGGGCAGGTAGCTTCACTTGTATTATATCTATTTTACGAGTATTATAATGAGCCTTTCCTCAACACCAATTATGCGTAGCAAAGTCTTCCACTAAGGGTTCCATGATGAAGGGCCCCACCTATGGGAAGTCCAAGTCCAAGTCCAGGAGAACCAGAAAGGCACATTTCGTTGCTATTGGACTGTCTTGAGAAGAGCTGGAGGCTGCAGGAGTGATCGGAGGATCGTTGCATCCTATATCAGACGAGAATCCCCTACCAATGTTCCCACTAGCAACAGAGGAGGTGTCATGCTGAGTCGAGACTGTGCGTCCTTCAACTATCTATGCCTTAACAGCCCACCAACAGCTTCTTCTCTTCCCCTGGAATTCTTCGCTTCCTAAATACGGAGCACGGCTTCCTTGTGGCCTCCTCAGGCGATTCGGATATATATCTCAAATAGATGCATGAGACACCAAAGCCTCCACCATCCCTGTTTCCTATAACAGCCCACATACCACCCTCCTCATCGCCTGATCCCCCCAATAACCCCCTCCACGACCCCCACCCACTCCTCCCTCACCTTCTCCACCTTCCCCCTCTCCCTCCTCGCTTCCCTCAACTCCCCCTCCAACTCCCTAATCCGCTGCTCCTGAACCTCTAAACTGTTCTCCACCCCTGGCAACACACCAATGATCGCTTCAATTTGTCTTGTCTTTAGCAGTAAATCATGTGCTAGTTCTCTTTGCGCGGCGGCGAATGTGGTGGGTGTGTCGGGACGTTGTTCGGCGGGGAGGGAGGAGGGGTCCGTGGGGTCGTTTTGGTGGGCGTTGGCAGTGTTATTGGTGGGGATAGCGCCGTTGGAGGGTTGTATTTGGTTTTGATTCTGGGAAGTGGGGAAGGGTGGGGGAAGAGGAGAGGCGGAGTGGTGAAGGGAAATGTAGCGGATTGAGGCGTAGAACTGTGTCGCCAGCTGGGGAGAGATTTTAGTATATATCAAGTTTAGATATAGAGCGGATTTACTTGGTCATAGCAGTCTTGCAGCTGGGTCAGTCGGTCGGCCATTGCTGTTCAAGTCAAGAATTCTATCTATGGTGGGTGGGCTCCGTCGAGATTCCTAAGGGTCGGAGCTTGGGGATGCACCCTAAAGCCCGAGCCTAGAAGGCGGGCCAAGACCGTTTCTCCGGGCGGCCTCGATGGTATGCCGCAGCCTTGGGAAGCCTCGTTAAGAACTAAATCTGACATCGGCCGCTGCCTCCAATATCCCTTCCGCAACATGAGTCATATTGTGAGCTTCGAGATCAACGCATGTGAGTTCAACTACATGCACACTGCCTTTTGAGATTGTCAGATTGTATCTGCCGTGTATATCTATCTGTGTCTTTGTCTCTAGGAATATCCTCAATGTAAAACACTCCAATGACCAACCTGGTCTCCACATCTATAGTCTATAGTCATGATCAGTCACAATAGCCTTGTTCACAGTGATGTCTTTGGTATCGCCCACTGATAGCCACCACCAGGTGTGACTGGCAAAGGAGTCAGCGGTACTGCATCTCCTTGGCCATCTGAATGGCCATAATAAAAGTTGCGCTGGCCGTCGATCCGTGCGAAGTCTCTTTGTGGAGTGCTAATCACTCCTCCTTTGATTCGCCATGAGGGTAAAGAATGCGGGCCTGAGGGTTTCTGGACATTCCTTGCCCCACTGCTGTGAGTCCATCGCTCTTGAAGCACAACAGACACGCCGTGAAAAAGGGGCATCAAAGTTGGTAGACAAGCATCGGCCAAGACTAAGCCGCACTCGAGAACACTCCATATGAGAACGTCCGCAGATATCCCTAAGCTACATATCAGTGTGACTACGCCTAGTAATTGCTTGAAACCCGGGGGTGATATGTCGCCAGGAGACGTACATGTGGGATCCACAAATGTGTTCCTCCGGAAGAAAATGCTCATGCGTACTGCACTTGCAATTGTGCCCCTAATTTAGTTCAGTGGTTCCATTCTTGTTCTCTATGATGGCATTGTGCTGACTCACAGGCCGCCCATCAAGAAAAGCCCCGAGAGTGCCATCTTCTGCTTGAAAGTCACCTGTATTTTCCAAACCCTGTGTACTGGGAGCAGAAGCATGATGATGTCGGACAGGATATTTGGCAGAGATGCCCAGCGATAGAAGGCCACCCAGTTGATACATCTTCCGGGAGGCTTACGAGCCCAAAAGTAAGAGATCGGACTGCATTGGAATATTGTGGAAAATTCGACGGCAATAGCCCAGCTAATGACAAAAATTGCCAAAAGGTAGACCGATAAACGAAAGTTCGGAGAAGGAAAGATGCGGAGGTAGAATATCAGGATTGCGAGCTTGGGCAGGACAATTGCAATGACGTAAATGAGAAGTTGAGAGTACAAGCACTGAACAACAGTCACATTAGAATTGTGAAGATGTGCAGTGGAGGCAGGAATATACCTTTCCCCAGAGGATGAGGACTTCCGGATCTGTGATCGTCCCGACATGCCTGCCCACGCCTCCAACCTTGACCACTTTGCAGTCTTAGTTGATGGAATAAGTAAATGTTCCGGTGGACTTACCAACGATGCAATTGGCGTTGTGACCAACACAGGCAATCTATGGATGGCGGTACGTCAGCCAACCCAGGGGTGAGCACTTTGGGAACATACTAAAGCAGGAATGGACATCCAGTCGTCAGGCCCGATCTTTGCCTTCTTTAATTGGCTTGCGTAGAACCGTGCGGCAACGACAATGATGCTCAGAATCGAGACCACGTAAGCAACGGTGACAAGCTTGTACCCGTCATCCCGATGCGAATTACGTCCAGTATGAGCAGTACTGGCTCCCATCACGCACAGATTCTTGACATCAGAGATTTATGGAAGGCCAAAGGTCATCAGAAAAAGGGAGTTTTACCGCGAAAAGTGGATCATACCTTCCCGAAGTGAAATGTGGAGTGAACTGGAAGTCACGAATGGGCAAACCCAAACCACTATGTCACACGAAGATACAATTGCAATTCAGAGATGCTCGCACTGACCGTGTTGTAAATAAAGTTGATGAGAAAAAAATACCAATAAGACAATTTTAGTAGAGACGTCTGAGAGGCTTTGCTCCCATCTTACAGAGCACCCTTCAACAAGTGGCTGACGCGTGGAGCGAAATACAATAAAACCGTCGGCTGAGCCAGCATCTACCTTTAAAGGAATAGAGTACTATACAATGTTAGGCCATTTGACCGTGAAGGGGGGCAATATGTTTCTGAGCACTTACTCCAATTGAGCCCCACGCAGACTTCAGTCAATGTGTTTTAGTGGATTTTGGACCCGTATTTATATCAATTTTCAATGGCGATGAAAATATTTGAGACGTGAGACAAAGCGATAGATGTCCATAATGTACAGACATTGTCTTTCCAATCATCTCTATGATCTTCGTAAAATCCAAATTGGACAGATGCTCATGGTCTACGTCTTCTCTCCACTTCAACCTCGTACTCCTCTTCCTCATACTTGAAGTACTCGGCCACAGTGTCTTTCTCGTCTTTGGCACGCTGAGGGTTGAGCATGAAACGGACAGTGCCCTCTTTCGAGCCTAATTTGGAGGCGCCAGTGGTTGGAGAGGTGATATCTTTCGCGAGGTCATCCCGAGGGCTGGTCATGGGTGTGTCTTCGTTCTTGGGTCTTGTATATTGTATGCCGTTAGTTGCTGTGGTTCCGTTCTCAACCTCATTCTTCTTCTTTTTGCCCATTGTGTAACGGGTAAAGTTCTCAGCGGAAGCTTCTTGGTTTAAGGTGATGCGTATGGCGATAAAAGTCTCGAGTGGGTACTTTTGGCCAACAATGGTGGAAGTACGGTGATGTGTGTAAAGATCTAGTAGATCGAGCAAGTTCTCTGCAATATCCTCAGCCCCAGTATCAATGGGAATAATCGTCTGAAATAAAATGGCTTACCCATGACTTCTTCACGTGTAATGCACCACCTGTCGTACTCTGAACCCTCTTCGATCTCATGGACAGGCTCTTCATGGATGCGGCCAGCGAGTTCCAAACAAGACAGCGCCATAGTAGCGTTGGTCTGTTTGAGTGGGCCAAAGGTACGATACATGTCCAAGGAGATGTTGTAACCAGTCCTGCCTACAGTCTTTTTTACACAATTATAACGCTTCGCAACCTTGATAAGAAGTTCCTGTGGATAGCGGTTTCTGAAATCAAATCCAGAGGCTTCAAGCATGAGACGCTCGAGAATGATGATAGTTTTGGAATGATTTTCGAAAACCTGTCCTAAGTCAGAAGTACAACCAGCTACAGGAATGGTCATCCACTCACGGGATCATCGGGAGTCAGCTGCTCCGCTGTTGGGAGCTTCATATTGTAGGCAGCGCACAGGATCTCTTTTGACTTCTTTAGAGTGTCTTCAACCTTGCAAGCAGTGAAAAGAGCTGCGGCTGCGGCATCCTATTAATCTGTAAGATAACAGCATAGCAATGACACTGAGATTACCCACAATGTACCCGTTACTGTCAGGATGGACCAAGCGAAACTTGTGATAATACACGCATGCAGTGTTATAAGTACGTACAGGCCTGTTTACATTAATGTGAGGCTGCGGTACAGTTTCCATTATTTGAGCCTACAATTGCAGTGCTTTTCTCACACTATCTATCCACGCGACTCCTTGCAAACGTATGGAATCATCTTTTGCTTCTGTTACTCCAGCTGCATTCAGGCATGCTGTAATCGCGTGTTGGAAGATATATGGCTTTGCAATTTCAATGTGCGAAGGATGTGGCCCAAC
Source organism: Cladonia macilenta KoLRI003786 (assembly GCA_000444155.1). NCBI lineage: Eukaryota > Fungi > Ascomycota > Lecanoromycetes > Lecanorales > Cladoniaceae > Cladonia > Cladonia macilenta. The sequence continues at coordinate 558,574 of KE598567.1, forward strand.
ACTGGCAGGATCCAATGTATTTGTCATCTGAGGAGAGCCCATTCAATCAAGACTTTGATCCTCTAATTCTGTTTCTCGCCGCATCGAAAGGTGACATGAATGAATCGCCAAAGATCCTCCGTCGTCAAAGGCAGGTTTGCCGATGTCAGTAGTGAGAGGGCGGAATGATCCCGCGTTGGAGGCTGAAGGAGTGCGTTACAAGGGGGAAGGGATTACTGAGTGAAGAGTGGCCTCAAACAGGATGGAACTACGCCATCACAATCACAGTCACTCTTCGCGATCAATTGTTACCACGTGTCATTGATGATGATCTCGTCACTATACGTGATCTGGTGCTCCCTCCTATCCATTCTCCCTATTGCAGCTGCTCTGCCATCACAAAAGCTCCTTGGTCAAGATGAAAGTTCCTCATCCTTGAACAGAGGGACGTCCTCGAACCTACCACTTGTCATTTGGCATGGCTTAGGTGATAAGTATGTCCTAGTTCAGGCCGAAACGTCATGTGCTGATTGTCTTAAAGCTACAGAGCTGATGGTTTGCGATCGATTGGGCAGCTACTCAACGACTCGATTGGTGAAACTTACACGTACTACATACGCCTTGATGATGACCCTTCTGCCGACAGAACTGCAACTTTCTTAGGCAATGTGACCGCGCAAGTCGAGAAAGTCTGCGAAGACTTGGCCTCTCATCCCATACTTTCCAAAGCCCCTGCTGTTAACGGGCTCGGATTCTCACAGGGAGGCCAATTCCTACGCGCATATATTGAACGCTGCAACAAGCCCCGTGTGTCGAACCTTGTTACCTTTGGAGGCCAGCATAACGGCATAAGCGAGTTCCAGCAATGCGACGACAGCGATTGGGTATGCCAAAGCTGGTCTGGGCTGCTCAAGGGCAACACGTGGACTGCCTTTGTGCAAAGTAGACTGGTACCAGCACAGTACTATCGAAATCCTGAAGATCTAGACAACTATTTAGAGAACAGCAATTTCCTAGCGGATATCAACAACGAGAGGAAAGTCAAGAACGATGCCTACAAGGAAAATATGAAGTCGCTAGACAAATTTGCAATGTATATGTTTTCAGAGGATACGACAGTCATCCCAAAAGAGAGTGCTTATTTCTTCGAAGTCAACACTACAAGTAAAGAGGTTACTAAATTGCGGGATAGGAAGCTGTACAAGGAAGATTGGATCGGGCTGAAATGGCTAGACGAGAAGGGAAGGCTCGACTTCCGCATTGCTGAAGGCGGTCATATGCAGCTGAGCACTGATCTTCTTCAGGAGACGTTCAACACTTACTTCAAGAGATAGGCGTATGGCGCAAAGCGATGAAGGTATAGGAAGTACGATTCAGGAGTTCTTTTAGACCAGCTAGCAACCTCTAACTGTCAGCCTGTCAAGACCGTCGTGCTTTCCCCATCAAGAATTATGGTCAGAGTCAAAAAATCCAATAGGGCGGTCGCAATCCTTGAATCCCTAATCCCTCAGCCTTTTGTTCTGCAAAGCTGAGTTATATCCACATTCATACTGAGTTCCACCATTCCATAGCTTTGTATCATCCAGTTATGTTCTTTCATTAGTATTTCGGTATCTTCTTCTGCTCTTGGGTCTAAGCTCTAGACCTACTAAGGCCGGGCACGTTCTCCAGCGACTCGGCCCACGACTTTTGGATGGGCTCCCTCTCCTCCCAGCTCTAAACCTCACATAGCGTCGCTCCTCCGAATGCTTAGCCCGACTCTTCTGTCGAAGGTTTTCACATGCGCTCTTGTAGTGCCGCTCTCCCAATATTTAAACCGGCTTCCCTTGACGAAGACACTCAAAAGAGGCTCACACAGTCGCTCTCCCCCAGAATTTGACACTGCGCGTTTCGATAACAAGGTTTACGAACCTACCCATAAGTATTTCAGTCCTAGTAAGCGGTCAGACTCTCTCAAAAAGTCACTCTCCAGTGAGCTGTCTATACCTGTGTGGATGTTGGCTTTACATGGCAGCTACCAACCATAGGTACCTCCATCATCCTGGGAGAAATCTCCATTCTTCGGAACCAACAGAAACTGCGAGAGATCATACCCAGATATCCGACGGTCTTATCCACGGCGTCAGTCTTGACCAAGCTTCATACATAAGTGACGACCGGACAAACGTGGAGGTTTGGGGGCCAAGTTCACAAGAAAACCCGATGTCCAATGCGACGGAGATTCCGATCCCTTGGGCGGAATGGACAGGTTTACCACCTTCGCCAGAGAACTCTCCTCGTCAGATCCCTTTGATAGCCCTTCCAAGAGTTCCATATCGGCTATCGCAGGAACAGTCAACGAGTAACGGGGCATGTCATTTGGATTCACAGAACCCCACGACCAGGGCGAACCAGCGACCAGGTTCAAAACCACGAGCACTTGATTTGAAGGAGGCCCTCTCCCTGGTACCCTCAACAGAAGCCCAGGTACAGGCTCCAAAGCCGACTTTTGCCTTGCGTGCGGCATCTAAAACCCGTCCATGGGCTATAGCTTTCCATATCTTGGCGACGGCTTCATTGAATTTGCAAAGTCTTCTCTTGCCAGTACCCTTGTGTTGCCAGACCAATATGGCGCAGCATCTCTCCGGCCCGAACCTGCGTTGTCCATCGATGTATTTACGCGAAATACCCAACCGGAGCTAGTGATTGTGTATTCAATATGGCAGGTCAATTTCCCCCAAAAAAGAGCTACTAGTCCTTCTGTGCGCCCACTTACAATAGAACAGGAGGTTCAGAGTATCGCTCGCGAACTCAAACGTAAGAAAGAGTGGACATATATACTGTGTACTCGAGTCCTCGTTCACCTAGTGCGAGGGAGGTATGTATCCATCCCCATTATTATCATTACATAGGTCGTATGTTCTCTAACACTAGCTTCAGTATAAACGAAGGCCAAGCTAGAACATACTTCCACTGGTTCTTGCGGAATCAAGACTTCGAATGGCTACAGGACCGAGTCACGAGCCTCTTCAAGCGTAATGCTGTCGACGTGTTGAGGGCAAACGCCAATTTTTTCGAAGAGCAACTAGGACACCAGGACCCGGCGGCATTTACATCCTGCATTCCGCAGAGCGTTGAGAAGATTGGATTTCTGGAACGACCTTTTGTGAAAGTCATCGACAGCATACTCCTCATGGATCTGAGGCGTAGGGAACTCGTCTTGAAGGAACTGCAAAGACGTCACGCGTACAACTCAGCTTTCATGCGAACAATGAATGTCGAAGACGTGCCTGCTGACTTACGAAAAGTTCCTGTCCTAGAGAACGAGGTGAAGGCTTTTCTAGATCGCCTTACGGGGTTTCCTGTGAACTTTTACGGAATTAGGCAACTCGTGGCGTTAACTGTAAAGGCTGGGAGAATGGATTTGCCGGCTTTGGGAACGTTTGGAGGGTCGTCTTCGAGGGCTACGATTCCATTGCGTTGAGTGATTAGGGTTTGTGAGGGGTGAGAGTATGTTGGTAGAAAGGGACGGTTTGGGTGGCTTGGAGTATCATTGTTCGACTCGCTTGGATGTATTAGTCAAGGAATAGAGTAAAAGTCAGGCATGTAATTGAACGTCACGCAGAGAACTTGGCATTTCATCAACTTTCTGAGTAGCAAAGTTCTGCATTCTAGAGTCATTCAGAGGCTATCAAATGTTGCGGAAAATCTAAAAGCGCAAGAAGAACTATCATAATTCGTGGCGAAGTGCCAAACGATCATTCACATGGAATATAAACCCTGGCAATGAGCTAATTATATAGATCCTGAAGCGTGTGCTGGCTTTTTATCAAGAGATGCAAACCCTCGAAAGATATGCATCTTTCGAGCATGTTCCAAGTACTCGAAACCTTCCATCAAGGGATATCATCCTCCGAAATAAGTTCTTCTAGGGGGTGTAAAGTATTGAGTTCGTAGAGCGTGAGTCCTTGTTCATGATTGCCTGAAAACACCTAATCTTGGTATATCAAACCGCTTCTATCGCCTTTTTCGACTTTTTCTTTTTCTTCAGAGGCTCCTCGCCATTTGTCTCCGTTACTTTATTATCTGCACCCTCAATCATCTCCATGGCCTCTCGCTTCTGCTGCCGAAGCCTCTCCCTTCTCTCCCTCATCTCGGCACTCATATCCTCTTCCGCCGCTCTCTTAGCCTTTTTCCGTCTCGAATCACTGCTATCTTTCTCCACAGGATCCGCCTCTCCTTTGACAACCGCCTTGCCAGTATCGCCAACAGGTCCCTCAATCAAGTCTCTTTTCCTCTTCCCCTTCTGCTTTGCCTTCTCTTTGACCTCAAGGGCCTCCTGGTTTTCCAAAACCATTCCCTCATCGGTCCATAACTCCTCTGCCAACCAAACCGGTACGGCCATCGTATTCGGCCCCTTAACATGCACACCTCGCACATTCCGCCATGACACCAACTTTCGCTCCGTCAAACCCACCATCACGGCTTCGATATTCTCTGCTACTTGCTCAGCCTCGAAGGATGCGAGGCCCACTTTTATGGCTGTGTTGGTTGAGGAGGAGAGATGGACAGTGGAGGCTGAAAGGGTGCGATTTATCTCTTTTGCGATTTGAGCGGGGGGAAGGAGCGTAGTGAGATCATCTGGGGTTTTCGATTTTTTCGTTCTGGGTAGAGCGGGATTTTTCTTCTCTTTAGGCTTGGGGGGTGTAAGGGTGACAGGCACCGGACGCTTGGGTGTTGTTTTGTAAAATGTTTTGCCAAGAATGGGGGCGAGGTAGGATATGATGCGGTCGTCGGCTAGAAAGAGGTCATAAGAGTCGCGGAGCTGGCGTTTCTGTTCGAAAGACTTGTACTTTGCTTCGAGTTTCTTCAAGCTGATAACTCGGGTTATACGCTTGGAGAGGTCGGATGGGAAGGAGAGGTGGGCGATTGCGTCTTTAAATTGGCGTTGAGGTTCGGGGGTTATAAGGCATATAGATGCGTTCTGGGATATATTAATCGGGTGAGGGAGCTGAATCTTGCGTGGTTTGAGATTGTGCTTGTCGGTTACAAATTTTTTAGTGGTAAGGACAAGCCATATGGGCTCCTCAGCGCCAGGGCTAACATCTGGGGATGCATAGTCGACGGCTAGGAGATTTTTAGTTGCTGAAAGGGCTTCTTTCTTCTGAGCTTCGATTTTCATATGTTTGAGAAGCGCCCTGCATGCTTTGATAGTCTTTTTCAATTAGTAGAGTGCTTTGAGCAGATTTTAATGCGACACACCTGAGGCTGTTCAAGCTGATATGGTGATCCAGATGCGACTCTCATGGTCAATGCTGTGCTCTCTGGCGCCATGATTGGGAATACGTGATTGCAGTGGCAGTCTCCGACGAGGATTTGATAGACAAAATTGTGGACGGCTTAAAGATTATCCGGTATCTATCGCTACCAAGCCACCTTACCGTTACCTACAGCTTTTGATCTGTCTATTTTCCAGCAACTGTTGTATGATCCCTTCTTACCGCAATAATGCAAACTTCTAGTGGTCTGTAAAAATTGTTAGCTTTTCTGGCACGCTGCGTTTATTACGCCTGCAGGGTAATTGGTCTCGACCTACATCATGCGGCATCCTACAAAATTAACCCTGTCCACAAGTGATACTTCAGAACACATGGGTTTCTATGCCTCATATACATCATGCTGCAGCATGGTAAAACCGTTACATGTGAGGCTTCCTGTATTAGTGACTGTCGTTAACAACGCCGCCTTGTCGAATTTTACGGCCAGTGGGATTGCAGACTGTTCACAACATAGGCGAGATCAGGTAGATTTGATGCTCAAGCTGTAGGTCTTTAAGATACTCAATATAGCATTAGCAGCTCCATTTGTCCGTATGATCCCAATTTAGGTACAGAATATAGTATTGATCCATTGGTAGGTGGTTAAATACAAAATGATACCAAGTCGGCGATGTCCTTCCACACCAACCCACAGGGTAGCGTCGAATGATCATCCATAGTCGAACGTGTATAATGTCACTCCACGCCACGGTCTTCTCAATCCAAAACAACCCAATCCATGCACAAGATCTTGACGCCAAGCTCCATCCATTCCGCTCCAATGATGGTATTTTTTCTCCTTATTCAGGTAAGATATGATAGGCTTCGTAATCGTGAGTATACTCCAACACATATAAGATGGGCTGAGTAGTGTATAGCCAAAGAGGTCTGTCGGCCAACAAGCATAGCCGTGCAGAACAACGAGCTTCTCCAAGAAAAGTCGTTGTCTCAGTGCCTGCTCTGATCTGATCCCCACACCTTCGTGCGCTTCCATGCAGTTCTCCTTTGCTTCACGGAGCCCCGATGCTGAACTCCAAAACAGGAGTATGGTTCGTTTCTTACATTGGACATGATCCGTAGATCACGTCATCAATCCGGCGTTCCGATAGATGGGCGGATCATCTGCCTTATCGTTGGTAAGCCCCCTCTTTCCAGAGAAGACACACTCAACCCAACGTAGAAGGGGATCAATCCGAAGAGTGTAAAGATGTAAAGATTTATAAGGTGGTATGGGATATATTGGATATCAATGAAGCCTACGCAGCATCCAGAGTCGGCACAGTGTATATACAGAGACAAACGGGTAAAGGCATGCAGGGAGGGTATAATTATTCTCTTTTTATCCTCAGACGCCGGCTGCAGCCGGGAAGGGGCAGGAGGTGTCGCTCGCAAAAGGCGATTGCAGGTAGGAAGGGGAAGCGCTCACAGTATGCCTGAGTCTGCTAGCGCGTTGTGGAGGATAGTGTCTTTGACCGCGGCGAAGACGAGGCGGATATTTGAGGTATCAGTTGCCTGGGTCAAACTACAGAATTGCGATGTTAGCATGACCGTACGAAAGAAGCAGCTTGTTTAGTATAATCTCTCGCGGCCAGCATTAGCCGAGATCAGCAGCATGCATGCATCGCCATATGCATCCAACCGCTCAAGCTCGACTCCAAACAAGATAAAAAACTCACTGGGGATAGAGATTAAGATGCGCCCTGTTCACTTGATTGAACCGCCATAGCAGATACTTTGCTGCGCGATTCACGTCATTTCCTCCACTGTAATCTGGAAAGTAGTTTCCCAACGGACTCCTCTCCAATTTCCCTTTGAAAAGATCCACTTTATTTAAGAATAAGATTATGGACGTGCGCATAAACCATCGCGAGTTTACCACGCTGTCGAATAAGACGAGAGACTCCATCATCCGGTTTTGATTGGATTCTTCGAGGAGGACCTGGTCGTACTCAGAGAGGGCGACGCAGAAGATTATAGAGGTAACATTTTCGAAGCAGTGAATCCACTTCTTGCGTTCAGATCGTTGGCCACCGACGTCGAACATACTGCAGACACCGAATTTATCAGCCTTGGACTTTGAAGCTAAACAAGAAGCGAGCCTGAGGCGTAGCCAGGATAGCATCTCTGATTATAGGGAAATTTCTACATACTGTATACTTAATTGGCCCATTGTAAACCTGGTCTCGTAGATACCTGTGGTCTTTGTTCGCGCTCGTAGGACATCCGCTTCAATTGGTATGTAGTTCGGGGCAGCTATCCGCAGGACTTCGTCAAAAAAGCTGTAGTCTGGTCAGTATGCCAGCTCGGCCGAGGGTGGAGAKTATTCCACATCCTGAACTTACTAGGGCGCCGAATCCATCAAATAAAACTCACTTTGATGGTCCATGATGTCCGCAATACTGGGATCACTCCATATGCTGACCACACACTCACCCACGTGTGGGTCCAGTGGCGTATGTGGGTCTGGGTCCACTTGGTATTCTAAGAGGTAGTCGGCAAATTCGTTGTTCTTGGGATTGACCGGCTCGATCTTGAATTGCCGCATAGCCCCAATGAGAGCTTTGGAACAGTCGAGCACATTTTTGTATATGGTGAGGCGGTAGAGAGCGAGCTCATCTCTTGTGTAGCCATTTTGATGGATAATCTTCATCTGCTTGACTATGGTTGATTTGCCGCTTTCTCCGGAGCCTGTTCATGATAATTCAGCATGACTTACCGAAAACGCCTTCTCGAAGTGGGCAACATGCAGTATGCCCATTACATATGACATACCCAGGAGTAATATTTTGCATTCTTTCCGTAACCTCCTTGAGTCCTCTTCCAGCTTTGCATCTATTGCCCGGCTTCGTTTCCTCTTCTCTTCCTCTTCGCCATCCTGCATGCTTTGACACGCACCCATGGTGCAGCGTGATGCCCGAAGGGGCTAATGTATGTAGGTTTTTGCAGTTGTGGGTGGGGGAAGGTCGTAAATCGACGGGAAGACCGTGTTGCTCTCGCGTAGATCGACGACCTAGCAGCAACAACCTACGAATTCTGAACACGTAGCCAAGTACGCAAGCTCGAGCCAGTATAGAAGGCGCTGCTGTGGCAGGTTTTGAAAGTCTCAGTGTGATATTTCAATATTCACCCCGGCCTAGGTGTCCGACCGCTGACCGGGGAAGAGAGAGTGGTCCGTGGGTTCCCAATTCGCGAATCTGGTGTACTGGTGATCAGGATAGACGAATGGTGGCTTGAGAATGCCGCGAAGAAAGCTGTTTTCGTATGGATTCTTCCAGCCCCGCTAGGATACTGCACCCAGCAAGCTGGTTCGCCTTACCGATTAGTCGACGTGATGTGCGATGACATGAAGCTCTTCAAGGGCGTTGCAAAGTCTTTCTAATTATGCGCTAGATGGTGACAAGTATCAAAGGGGCAAGAAGGTCAGAGAGCTCTGAAATGGTTGTGCCTGGGGTTCAAGCCAAGCTCTAGAGTAGGCAGGGCGTTGAAGAGACAGTCCGGTGCCGGTTGGTGGCTTAGTAGTGTGAGCCAGGAGGCGAGAGGATGTTGCCGGAGCTGTGTATCTAGTATCATGGAAGCTCGGGCTATTGCAAATGGTCAATTGCGACAATAGAAGGCTTTTCGCATTGCCAGAGGGTTGGGAGGAGAGGTTCAGTAGTGGTTGTGAGATCTGGCGGCGGGATTGTGGAGAAGGGTTAAGGTAGGGTAAGGATAGGTAGGGTGTTGGCCGAAAGAAGGCCCCTCGACCGAGCTAGCGGGCAGTCCTGAAGCAACTCCCACGAGGCAAAGCCAGGGCTGCACGCGGAGGCTCCCAAAATTTGCGCACGGTCTACAAGAATTCAAGGTAGCCTGCAGACGCGCCTTTGTGGTCTATATTCAACCTGTATGCGAACATCCGACTGTAATCTTTCGCGGAAATTGTCGTGCACATTTTTACACCATTATCTAAACATTTACGTATCACGTACGATAATGATACTATCGCTACGAGGTATTTGAGTCAATTGGCGGACCTTCGATCTCACTACTGCTCGCCAACATACCCTGACTGGTGCTTGGATCGGTGGCAGACTCAAACGAGTCACAAAATCGATCGAACTGATGGTCATGCAACCTGCAGATGCTGACGATATAGCCTGCATATGGGCCCTTTCATGCTGGTACTCTGCTTCCCAGTGTTTTGCACCTAGCCATTCTCGAAGAATTGCTACGGCTGACAACAAATGCCGGAATGTTGCAATCGATCGTCTCCACAATTGTTTGTCTCCTCCCGGAAACAGATCCTATCATTATAGAATGGCATCTGAAAGCTATATATTGGACGGGACTGTTGATGTGGAAGTAGTTCGCAAGCCGCCTAGCTTTACATGCCAAACCCATGTGGCTCAAAGCCTACCTTTATGTTTATTAAACTACATTTTCTGCCCTGACTATCGCTTAGCCAGGCGTGCAGTATATCATTTGGCTCGAAATTCAGTTGTAGATCAAATTTTCATGTCGCTGGAGTGCTGCAGGACAGGCTTATGCTACAACGATGTTATATACCTGTTGATGTCAGATTAGGCGGTCGATTGTTGGCTCACAATACTTTGGCTATAGTCGAAGCGTGTGCTCAATGTCCTCATAGCAACCGTGACGAGCATAAGCATACGCCGCCGGGTCTGAAGCTATAGAATTTCTCTCCCTCAGCACCGTTTCTCGGCCAGTGAATGTCCCCAATGACCAAGTTCTCAATAAGATCACCCACGCTGACCTCGATACTTCAATTGCCATGCTTAGCAAACTCTTGCCGACCCCATTTTGGGAATCCCGGGTTCTGGTGAGTACATCCGCCGGCGTCGTCAACAGTAGCAGACGACGGAATGACGCCTGAGCTGCAACGCCAAGGGTCAAACGTGTCTAGCGCCATTGATTTCTGCCGCCATCCTGACATTGGTACTTTCTCTCTGGTGGCTCGCAGGCATATTTGACGAATATATTGTTCATGCATCGAGTAGTTGTTGTAGCGAGGCAACAAAACGTTACCTCTACCGGAGCACCCGGACGGTTGCACTGCAGCTAGATCTATCCATTGCGCCAACGTTGACGAGAAGATGCCAATCTTGTGCGGCTCCACAATGGTTAACTTGGCTTAGCATCTGGTCTGTATCGAATGAAAAATTGGTGCAAGGTGTTCTGCTTTTAGGTTGAGAATGGCCATGCAACGCAAGGCCATTAGGGTTATTGGCTATATCCCCTAAGGAGTCATTAAAAAGCTACCTGGCAGGTTTCTGCGGAGTACCCAACATTGAAGCGTACTATCGACGTGGTCGGCCTTCTGCTCCAGTAGGAAATGGAGCATGGTCAAGACATTGTAACGCCAAGAATTTGTGGGGGTTTGGGGTCTAGGCCTTTGGAGCGTTCGTGAAGCCCAGTGGGGTCTCATGCATGGGCTAGATGTTCGAACAAGAAGTGTGCAGGTATCCAGTCTGTGATCATGCCATTGCAATTCAACTTTTGCACTTGTAGGCAAAGCGTACCCAGAGGGTGGAGCGATGTCAGCTTAGAGCTCTAGGAGCCTGTCAAGTATCATTTGTCGTTCCTGACTTGATGCTGTTGCCGAAACTGTTGGGTGACACGGCAAAGGTGTCTACCCTTTGCATCGTCCCTGGCACTAGGACGTGGGGAAGGTTAGGGAAATCTGTAAGAATGACGATCTCAAGAGTGCACGAAAGTGTCAACAGCCAGAACGCAAGAGGAGAAGTTGTCGGAAAGATGTAGATTAGGGGGTCGTAGCATGGCGTACAAAGTCCCGACTTCACTTGAACAGGCAGTCATATGGTTCTTGGAATGACAAACAAAGGACGCGGACAATCTGCTACGTATTTGTTTAGGTCAAAGGCTTGTTTGCTGGAGGCAAGCCCTCTGCCTTGACGAGGTGAAGAACAGCGCAGGACACAAGGCACACAGCATTAATCTCCCAATGCAAATTAGCCGTACATTGGTCAAGGTGACAGCAGGCTTAAGCTAGGTAACGTTCAGCCAATGCCTATCTATACAGGGTTCCCATTCAGGTGATTCGTATTCTGTGGCGATGTGGCGATCTGACATGCATAAGGTATCTACCTATCTACCTATCTACCTTACCTAGTTCAAAGGCAAGTTCGCAAGTTCTTTCCAGGAGGACACTAAACGCGGCATGATGTCAGGAAGCCTGAAGCTGGGTCTTGCTGATGCTATATTCCTTGACAATGATCATACAATCCCCTCGCAGAGCTTCGTCGTGATATCAAAGAGCCCCAGACACACTGGGTTATGGCAATTCGGAATTGCATGTGTACTTTCCACCTTCACCTTATTTGACATCGGGAGATCAACAGGGAAAGGAAACAAGATCGACTTGTCCGACCCTAAAACCACTAGTGAACCTCGGCGGCGATCAACCCGCCCCGGCTACCACAACTTGCTTGTTGTTTTTCCTCCCTCTTATTTCTTATACCTTTTCCCTATCTTCTTGTGACGCTGTCCCGGCCATCAAGTCACAATGGCCGAATTTGTACGCGCCCAGATTTTTGGCACGACCTTCGAGATCACGAGCAGGTGCCTTACGCCAAACCCCGCTGAGCTGAACCTGGCTGAGGAAGGATGGTGCATTGTTAACAGTTGTCTAGATACACCGACCTCCAGCCTGTGGGTATGGGAGCGTTCGGACTTGTATGGTACGGGCCCTGGAATCATTCGCGGCTGCGAACATGTCACTAAATCATACCATTCAGCTCAGCAAAGGATCAGCTCACGAACCAGGCTGTGGCGGTCAAGAAGATCATGAAACCCTTTAGCACTCCTGTCCTGTCCAAGCGGACATACCGAGAGTTAAAGCTTCTCAAGCACCTGCGGCACGAAAATGTAATAGATTGCACCACAAACACTAGCAGAACGCGCTGATTTTTCTCAGGTCATCAGCTTGAGCGACATCTTTATATCACCACTCGAGGACATGTAAGTGTCTTAATTCGCAGACAACATACATACCCTCGCTTACGAATTCCCGTGGTAGCTACTTCGTGACTGAACTCCTAGGAACCGATCTGCACCGCCTCCTCACTTCACGACCGCTCGAAAAACAATTCATCCAATACTTCCTATATCAAATCTTGGTATGTTATCTGTGCCTACGCGACGCACCTTACGAAAGGCCTAACGGGTACAGCGCGGACTCAAATACGTTCATTCGGCTGGAGTGGTTCATCGCGACTTGAAGCCTAGCAATATTCTGGTGAATGAAAATTGCGACTTGAAAATATGCGACTTTGGCCTCGCCCGTATCCAAGACCCTCAAATGACGGGCTATGTCTCAACACGATATTACCGCGCCCCTGAGATTATGCTCACCTGGCAAAAGTACGACGTCGAGGTTGATATATGGAGCGCAGGTTGTATCTTTGCAGAGATGCTTGAGGGCAAGCCTCTATTCCCCGGTAAAGATCATGTCAATCAATTTTCCATGTGCGTCTTTCCGTCATTCTTCTCACCCTTCAATCGATGTCGCATTATACGCCGCAAGACGTAGTCCCACGGCGCAATATGAAAAGACAATGCTGAACGTACAGAATTACCGAACTTCTAGGTACACCACCTGATGAAGTCATTCAGACCATTGGCAGCGAGAACGTAAGCCGGTCTACACCCACGGATAGAGAAACAACTGACCATCGGATTTAGACTTTACGATTCGTACAATCTCTACCAAAGCGAGAAAGGCAACCCTTGACAAACAAGTTCAAGAACGCAGATCCACTCGGTATGGAATTCTTGCTCCTATGCCAACTTTTACTGATCAATTAGCAATTGATTTGCTTGAGAAGATGCTCGTTTTCGACCCGCGGCTACGAGTACGCGCTGGGGATGCTCTGGCCCACGAGTATCTTGCACCGTACCATGATCCAAGCGATGAGCCGGTGGCGGACGAGAAATTTGACTGGTCGTTCAATGATGCAGATCTGCCAGTCGATCAATGGAAGGTACATCCACCTCCATATTGCTCCTTTCTAATGATTGCAAGAGTAACGCTGACGTCAAAGCCGAATAGGTTATGATGTACGAACAAATCTTCAACGGTTCAGAAGAAACACAAGGCTGACTGTCAACCTGGCCAGGTACTCCGAAATTCTAGACTTTCACAATGTTGAGCCTGATGGCTCGGAAGATCAAAATGGATACCAGTAGTCGCACTGTTCATTCGTATTCTTGATCAATGTGTCTTCTATTCCCTTAGGGCTGGGGAGTTATGGCTCTACGTGTATTGGGTCATGACGTGGAAGGGTGAGGGTGGGGCCCCGCAAACCAAGGACAGAACGACAATGGAAATATTACTTCTTACTCAGTTCCTAAATACCACTACTAGATACCAAACCACGAGTGATAGTCGGTAAAGAAAGCTCAAATATTTTGGTGTTTTGTTACAAAGCCTGCAATCTACATATTTTCTGTAATCAGACTAGTTTTAGGGTTAAAAGGTACAACCCGATTAACAAATATCCGAACTGCAGGATTGGCCTGTTCGCATTTCCTTTTGTTTCTGGAGATACGTTCAGCTGGAACTTGCCTATGGGGGTTGAACTATCGCTCAATGCTTCACAATGGCATCCAGCAGCAGCTTTGTGCCTATAGTCTGTGTCGTGGGCTTTCATCATGCCAGGTGACTTGCCCGTGATAAACAGGCAGGCATAGAACTAATCTTGCTTGTAGGGGCCCTGAGATCGAGAGCTGGTTTGGCGTCGAAGATGGCACCGATCCAGCGGCCGCCAACGACTGGTCGTTCCTCCCTTTCATGGCACTATCAGACGGCGCTCACGCGTAAGATTCAAAAGCCTTGTGCCACACTATATGGTTGCAGAAGCTTATGGTTATACAGATCCACTGAAGACTTTTCCTATTTTACACTTCGCCGACGAGCAACGCAGTGTTCCTCTCCTACATCGGTCTTCGGCATATCATGTACGCGGCAGATGGACGCAAGCCAGCTTCACAACCGACCTGCCGATGTTACAAGGAGCACGGTACAGAAGGCTGTCGTAGCCATTGCGGATAGTCCACAGTTCTTCGGCCAATTAAGGGAGAAGCTATCGATGGTTACGGGTGCATGGTTTGCACAAAAGTACGGAGAAGTGTGATGGTGGGCAATGGAGACGTGGCTGATTCAACGGCTACAGGGACTTTACGGACGTCGATGTTTTGAAGGTCGGTGAGGGGAACGGCGAGCCCTGGCCGCACTAGAGCTGAAGTATGGCCAGCAATTTCAGGAAAGTCTGTCAAGGAATCTACAACAGACAGAGGATGATCAATACTTGGGTAGAATCGACTGCCGCAGAAGTAATAATCCTTGCTTATGTCTGCAGGCATATCCTTGCGAGAACTTATCCACGAATTCAAGCACCAGACTCTGGTATTATTCAAATGCTGCTTGCTTCAGCCGAAGGTAAGCTTCTGCGCCGAGGACTGGCTATAGCAGCTATTTATTCCATCAGATGCTCTTCTTCGGATCTCGGTGTGAGCGATTGTGCATGGTTCAGTTTGCTTTAATATCTTTAATACCCGGACTTCTACGAAGATTGGAAGATTGTGCGGACCCTGAATTTGACAGCTATGAGCGAAGTCTTGTGACGCCAACATCTTTGAAATCCAGTGACCGCAATTCTTGTATGCTCATTGTCTCTATCCTAATCACACGCCTGCTAATCGAGAGGTAGTGCTGACTTATATGGGTCTTCCTTTGCAGCTGTAGGTATTTTGAAGTCCGTCTTAGTGGCAGCTACAATGTATGTTTATGACTGGCTGATGAGTCTTCGGTGTCTCCTATAGATTTGGGAAAGGCGGCATGTTCGGACCTTATACCCCTTTGCAGCAGCTTGATGTCCTTGCCGACTACGGCACTAAGTCATACCTCGTTGGATCTACCAATTCCCTGCTTTTACAGCAGAAAGACCGATATAGCGATATATTAGTCAACGTGGGCAATCATAAATGCTACCGCGGACTGCAGGTATTGACGGGAGTCTAGTTAGATGAAATTACCATCAGTATTACCTCTTCGTCTCTTCGCAACGCATTAACACTCTCCGCTGCAGACCGCAGGTAAATTCATTTCGCTAATTGGACAGAAACTTGTTTGCTAAGACAATACTAGGTGGATAGATTTCCTCTCAACAACCGTCCACGACACCTGGGACGAATTCAACCCTGCCCGCCCAAGGACTATGGGCTACATGGGCTCCGAGGAATTCATTCGTCTCCAATTCGAAGAATACCTCCTCGCCCTTCTCTCTACATCTAAATACCAACTCTACCTCCAGTCTCACCCACCTCTCCCCACCATTGAAGGCGACCCAACCACAGACTTCAACCCCGACTTTCTTGTCCACTGGCAGCGCACTTCCTCCTTTACTCTCTTCCATAACCATACTGACAGCCACCTCTTCGACATCGTCGATCCTCGCCACCCCACAGCAGGCAATCTCAGCTTCGAAGACATCCAACGCCGTGTCGCTATGCAGATACAAACACTCCATCTCGACGAACGCCTCGCCACCTCCAAAGAAGCACTGAACAAACACCTTGCAACCGGCCATAAAAAAGTCTCCACCGCCTTCTCAAACCTCTGGGCTGACATCGAAGCAATGCGAGAAGCGCAGCGTAAACCCACCGCTGCCACTAGCACAAACGGCGCTCCAGCGTCCATTTCCGAAGACGTTGATACAAACCCCAAATCCCCACCCCGCGTCGATCTGACAGCCGCGCAAGCATCGGTTCAAGCAGCAGGGCAAAAAGCAGGCGCCTACATTTCCTCCTGGGGCGCGTGGGCAAGTGAGAGACGAAAAGGCTGGGCGGAGGGAAGGGCAAGCCCCAGCATAAACACGAGCACGAGTAGCGAGAACGCCGGGGTAGAAAGGAGTCCTGGGAAACTGGCAAGGTGGAGTAGTAGTGCCAGTGGGAAAGTGAGTGGAGGTGCGAAGATGAAGGAGGAGAAGGGCGGGGATGGGATTGGGAGGTTGGATGCATGATGTATGACTTGGAATGAAATGACATAACGTAGTATACGTATTCCCGAAATGATCATGTTGCCTTTGGCTTTTTCATTATGTTCAAGGCCGACAGAGGCAGCCGACTCCAACATTACAGCAAGAGACGTATTGCAAATGCGGAAGCGTGAGGAATTTTTGACTGCTATGAGCATGTCCAAAGCTAATTGGTATCTATCGATGCAGGTTTCTTGGAAGACATGTGCATGCTCCCTACCAAATATGCCGCGCATAACCACCACAAGCAAGCGGTAAAAGACTCCACTCATGTAAAGACATATCATGAAGTCGTCTCCCATAGCATGCTGTGATGCAAACCATGCACCACCCAATTTCGCCGATTTGCGCCGAACAGCAAGATGAGGGTCGGCAATCAAGCAAGATAGCCCAGCTCGTCATTATCTTCTAGGCGTTCCAGGTACTCCTTTTCGATCAGCTGATCAATACACTTTTTGATGTCCGGGACCTTGGGCGTAAAGCGTGATTTGATCTGATTAATTGTCTCTTGGATGAGCATAACGTGCTTCATCTTCTTCCTCGATTTCATGATCCGCACGATGGCAGACTTGAGAGATGTTAGTAGGTGACAACGTGTATATTCTGAGAATGGAAGGGCTACTTGCCTGTATAAGGAGCTTTCTATCCTCTTCGATGGTCTTGTGAGTATCTTCGACTTCTTGCTTGGCTTCCGACTTGACAGTGATATTGAGGTTGACCTTGACTTTCTTGTTCTTAAATTGGTAATTTAGGGAATAAGTTGTCCCAGGCTCTGGCTTTCCAGTCTCAGGAGATGGTATTAGGACTTTGGCTTTAACGAAGACACTCAGGGAAGGGTCCAGATGCTCTGCCGACAAGGCTGTAGCTTCTTGAATAGCTTCATAGGCGATCGTATCACTATCGTTAAAAAGCAAGAGGATCGCCATTTGGTACGTGGATACCAAGAAGGTGAAAGGAATTTTGGTGTTCTTCACGTAGTTTACTTTGATTTCCCCCTTGCTCAGTTGCCACAGCCAAGTAAGCTTTCGACCACTGTGCTTGTCAAAATAAAAGCTCTGGAAGCGCGTATATGTCGATACAATTTCTTGCGGGGGTATGAAATTTGTATTGGGTGGACTAAGAGGCCAGAAGCCTGTCCCGAGGATGTGATAAGATGGGTCAACTGCGGCCTTAAGCTCTTCCGGACTCAGAACCTTCGACTGGAAATCCTTGTACTGCGCGTTGAGGTCCGTGGAGATCTGGATGTCTTGAAACATACGTTGTAGCTTATTGGTATATTCGAATCCACAAGCTTCTTTCAGCTTGCCAATCATACTCGTCTCAGCATCTTCGGAGGCTGAGCTTGAGTGCACCAACCGCTTGGCCAGCATTCGAGAATAAAACTTCTGGAACACGTCCTTGTCCTCAATGTACTTGAAGACTGTCATGACATCGATCAAGGACGCTTCCAGGTCGGCTTCTTCTGCACTCTTCGCGCCCTTCTTGAGCAGAACATCCGTATATTTGGCAAGAAGCTCGGGCGATCGAGTAGAACCTGTCTTACACACCTTGTTACGGTTTACAAATTCTTTGCAGGCATTATCAAGAGACCGCACGAACTCCGACTCCCCTGCGAATGCATTCTCCACAAGTTTGGAGTATTGCGTATGAACCTCAAGCAGAGCATCAACATAAGTCTTGGGCTCCATACTATCACCTTCGACGGCGACCTTTTCAACAGCGGCCAGGCCAGATTTTCGAACGTGAGCTTCGAATTTGGTGCGCAATGGTTCAAGGCCATCAACTATTCTCGAGAGTAGTCGGTACATCCGTGCAAGATCGTCTTGTCTATCATTGTCCAGAAGCGCTTGGAATTCATCCCGCATGAGAGCTGTATGGTCGGTGACGAGGACAAGGAGACAGGTCTTCATCAAACCCTGCATGATGTCTTGGTGGAGATACAGACCGACGCGCGCCTTTTCCTCATCCAGACGCGTTTCGGCCTTTTTCATGTACTCGACAACAGAGTTTTCGGCGACGAATTGCTTGGACTCATTCTGGTAGTACTCTTTAGTGGCGTCCAGGAACGGCTTCTCAAAATGCCATCGATAGACATCTAGCGTAGATTTGGTGCTGTCGGTCTCATCTAAACCTAGAGACACAAACGAGTCGACGATGCTCTTGATCTGGCTCTGCTCGATCGTCTCGCCGTTCCTTTGTTTCTCTACCATCTTCAACACAGCATCCATAACACTCTTATGAACTTTTTCGAAGAAAACATCCTTCCACTGGACCAGGTGCAGAATATAGACATCGAATATATCTTTTTTACCCTCGTCGATCTCTCTTCTGACCCAATGTCGATTGAGGTAACGAAACAGATGGTTGGTATACTTCGCGGCCGTAGTGTAACGGTCCCATTCCCTGATATAGTAAGAGAGCAATGCTTCGTCAACGTGTCCCTTGGATCTCTCGTATAGCTCATCAAGATGTGACTTGAGATATGCTTTGAGGTTTTGGTAGAGGTCTTCGCCCAGTAGGTGCGCTGTGCAGCCTCAAATCAGTGATTGTTCTGCGGCTAGGAGTTACCATATGAGCTAACCTCCACGATGAGCACTACCACCTATAATTCCTCCTCCGCTTGATGTTACAGCTTTCTGCGATGTGCAAAAGTTGTGGACAGCTCTAATGCTCGGTCAGCAACCCCAGCAAATCATGACAACAGTGGACTCACGTGTAGATACCCATATACTGCGAGCTTCAATAAGCAAGAGCGTATATCCAATCAACAGTTCAATGAATATCACTCACCGTTGCCATATCCACGCCGTCCTTCAGATTCGTCATGATTTTCTCGACTCCGGCTTGTAAGAAATTCCATCTGTCACGCACGTCATCAGCCCTCATGGCATTATCTACCGCGAACATCCTCCGCATTCTGCTGGTCCACAGCCTGTTCGGTTTGTCTGGACTCACGTTGCTATGAGGTCGTCCTTATTAGGAGCAGGAGGCATGGAGATAGGCATGGTGGCGGTTATGCTCTTGAGCTGCTCGAGGGCCGGTGGCAACACGGAGTGAAGGAGGTGCTAGGTGATCGTGAATTGTGTAGCTCGGTCTATCTATCTCAGAGCTTTATAAACCGGTCTAAAGTGACGTTACAGCTGTGTCCTTTCTTAAATGCTGTGTCAGGTGAAGGGCTGCAGCAGCACGTGTCGAACAGGGTCTGCCTTTAGAGCTTTTCTATGGGCTTGTGTGGAGCACCTGGATGACTTCAACACTCTCATGCCACTCTGCATTTGTGGACTTCCCGAGCCGAGATTGAGGGTACGGCAAAAGTGAAAAAGAGGAACGAGATTGTGCAGTCATAATGTTCAACGGGCCACCAAGGCTGAACAGCCAAGCGCGGGCGCCTAATTTCTACCTACTAGAACAGGTAGTACCTGAGTACTTTCTGAGCACTTGACCCGACATCTGTATTGCTCTTTATATTTGTTTAGTCAAACACTCTCAGACCTGCAAAGAAGGCCCCTCTGCCCCATAGACTGGATCCTTCTGAAACCACCCCAAAGACCCAATGCATTTGACCTGATCCTCCTCTCCCTCATTTCCGTAGCACATATCCCAACTCTTCCCTGTTGGATAGCTTCCTACCATACTGAACCCTCCTCCAATATCCTCCAACAAACGATGAGCCACACCTGCAGGCACAACCATGACGTCACCCTTCTTCACAATAATTTCGATCTTTTTTGGGTTCTCTTCCCCCCCAAAACACAACTTTGCCTTTCCCTGGGCGACACAAAGCACTTCGTGAGATGTGCTGTGGAAATGAGATTGGCTGAACATTGTATAACGCCACTGTGGGGATACTACGCCAACGGAGGAGAGATGATCCTCTATTGTGGAGGCTGACGCACTTTGCTTGAAAGTAGAGTGGTAAATCATGAGAGGCTTCCTTTGTATGGAGGTGTTTGGTACACATCCGAATGCAGGAATCTGATAAGATGACACTTTGATATCTTTCAGTGGTGTAAGTATTGCTTTGGAAGTTGCCATCATTAGTACCGTATAAAGTAGGAAAGCGTGGGCGCATAGGAATGTTGTGGCACAATGAACGAATGTGAATCGCTAAGGTAGGTAGATAGAAAGCGTTATACGGCATTTACGTCATGGTTGATTTGGACGGACTTCTGGATATCCAAGAAGCACATTGTTTGTGAATAACGCCAGGTATTATGCACCCCTGACACACAATGCATACGCTAATTTGCGACAGGTCAGGTACCAGATCTACGTGGTCGATGCCTCCCTAACGCCATGCAAAATCCCACATTGGCTTTTCACCTTCCTGTAACACGTTCAACCAGCCTATGAGTAACGTCAATGTTGTTCCGAGATTTAGCGAGGCTAAATATGACTCTTACCTGAGGACGCTAATGGCGAAGGTCAAGAGCCACGCGATCAATGCAATCAAGAGGACAGAAGCCAAGGCCTTCTGTCGAGAACAGATTTGCTGGACGCAGTCGCCGTAACCGATAGCTTCGAATGCCAGACTCAAATTTGCAGAATCAAATACGATAAAGAATAGGTCGAGAAATATAAGTCGCATCTTAGACTTGGCAGACCGTAAACCGAGGGGCTTTCCGGTATACTCATCGTAAGTGATGTAGAGCAAATATAGCATGGCAACTACATCAACAATGATAGCCATATCTGTAGAAGCAGTCTGTGCCAGGTGCTTCTTAGTACTTCTGTGGTGAATTGAGCCTGCAAGAGCGAGAGCTACAGCTGAGAAAAAAAACACATTCATGCGGATGATCAGTGGCACGATGGATTTTCGCAGGACTGTGTGCTGGGCTCTAGTGTACCATGCTCTCCTCCTTGCTTTGTACCTGAAATATCGGCCAGGATTCTTTTCGGGATCTCCATCCTGAGCATCGGCAAGCCATGGTCTGGAATAATCTGGGCTATTATGTGTTAGCCATTCCTGGTCGACTATCCGTCTATTCTCGTTCTGTAATATAGGGTATGCGGAGGCTTCTGCAAATGCCCTCCAACGAGATCCAGATTCTGTAGTTGCACCTTGAGACTGAGGAGGGTCCCATTCACGTTCATGATCGTACAGTCTATCTCGGGGCGGGTTTGAATAGGGATGGTGTTTCGGTGACGGGTTACTGTTGTGTTGGGCGACCTGCGCCTCTAGCAAAGTGATTGGAGACCAGTGTGGTTCTGTGAGCGGATTTTGGTCGCCTTCGGCGAGAGCATGTACCCAAGCTAGATGCGAGAAAACCTGTCAGCAAGCACTAACATTGTTCGGCGGCGGCAGCGAATGCACAAGTGAACTCACGAGGTATCTCGCGCACAATCCTTTGGGCCTCTCTGTTATGAGCCACAGCATCTGGACCAGAGGAACAATATGTCCTGCCCCTCGAAGACGGAGACCTCGACTTCTCAGGACTATTACGCTCCGCCTCAGTTGGCGTCTTCTCGTTGACTGAGGTGCCTGGTGATGTCCTCAGTGGGCTGCTGGGGGGCTTTTCGTGGTTTGCGCCTTGTGCTTGAGTAGTAGACGGAGTCGAAGAACGTAACAAGCTTGCCGCTCTCGTTCTGAAGACACCGTCTCCAAAAGCCATATAATTTTATGGTCAATGTAGAGGAATTGGTTTGGAGCTTTCAGTAATCAGAGTTGCCTTTGTTGGTGGGTGGTCTGCTGACCCCCGGGGCACTGACGCCCGGCAGTGGTAGTGACTATTATGGAATAGAAATGCGCATTATGGATGTTGATGGTAGTAACGACAGTGGTTCCATGTTGGACATGGTGAATTAAATATTGTTGTAGCTTCGGGGAATGACGTGGGCCGATGAATGCTCGAAAGCATGACGCTCTCCTGGCGCGTTTTTGAACAACACGCTGTCAACTTTCTTACCTCCCAAGGAAAGTAGCTCGATGAGCACCAGCTGATCGACCCTTCCCTCAAAAATGAGAGATCTTTAACATCTAAGTCTTTCATCATTTAGCACTGCCCTTGCAATGCGCTTATTCCTCTTGCCAATATCTACAAGACAAAGCTTAATCTATTGTCAACGGCTCAATCAGCAGCTCTCACCGGAGACAACCTACATCGACAAAATCACTTCAAAGGCTTCGACTACATGGCTTAACTGGGAGAGGAAGGAGACAGGCTGGCAAAAGCGGGTAACATCATATGGGAACCAATTGTTCCAACGTCTACCATATCAGGAATGGGGCCTAAAGAGCATACCACCATTGAGCGCAAGGCGGCAAAGCGATGAAATAGAAGGCAAAGAGGAGGTTCTACTGGAGTTTCCAGAGGGCATTATTGAGCCTAGGAAGGTGCAAGATGCCCTAAAGATCTATGGAAGTGATGAGAAGCAAAGTCTTCACTCCAAGAGGATGTGGGGAAGCATAATTGGGATGCCAATATCGGCGCCTGTGGCATTGATACCAGTGTGAGATGTATCCCGGTCTGTTGCGGGCCTTTGGTCGACGTACGAGAACATCTTTTGATGAGTGTTGCTTAGAATTCCCAATCTCCCCTTCTTCTACCTCTGTTTCCGGGCGTGGTCCCATTGGCGAGGTGAGTCAAATACATGTGTTCTATTAATGTACCTTACTGATTCTTCAAAAGCTCGTGGCGGATCCAAACATCTGCAATTCCTGATGAACAAAGATCTTGTCAAGATAGCGCCATCGAAACTACTGCACATAGCGTATACTGAAGCCATGATGGACATGAAAATGCGAGAGCTTAACGTGGGCGTAGAAAGCGTTGGCTCTCACGCACGCCAAGATCACAATCCAAGGGAAGTGGAGGAGAAATTATTGTTATCTCAGGGTAGTGGGCAGCTCATTGCCGCTTACGTTGAAATCCCTGAACTGGCGGCAGAGATCCAGCGCGCTGTATGGCAAGTGGAAAGGTCTTTGAAGGCCCAACGAGACCTCCGCGAGGAGAAGACCGATCTTGAGTCAGCAAATAAGACAAATCGCGATCAATAAAGAACCTTACCCAAACCGTAGCAACAATGCAGCCTAGAGACAAGCCCTTCGGGCGCCGAAATACCGGGCCACAGGATCATCTTTTCTCGATGAAGGTCTGAAACTATCACTTCCCTTGCTACACAATGACCCTGCCAATTTTAAGCATCAAGCACTGTGCGGGACCGTCATGTGGATTTAGAACAAGAGCTTTGCCCGTCATCTGTGAGCTGGCATGAGCATGATTATTCGAGCCGTTAAGGCTAATACGTAGGCTGGTACCGCGATGATCTTACTGACTTGCGGAATTTTTTCATCTATCAGACTATGTTGTGCTAAGAGAATATAGCAAAAGTCATGCATATGGACGGGTTGTAKTGGGGGACTTGGGTGAGACGTTGGGGTTCTTAGATACTAATGTGTCCTTCGAGCAATCTTCAAGCAGTGGAATCTGTTCATCTGGAAAGTTGAGACCTCTGGAAACATTCTTCCGAGGTGTTGTTTGAGTAGCGAATTCGCAAGTGTTCGCCCTTTTGCATGATTTAGGCTCCTTTCCCTACTAATTTCCAAGTGCTAGTGACTGGCGTTATTCATCGTTGCCTTTGTGTAATCGCATGCACGTGTGACTTTTCTACAACCACTATCTTCTACTTCTCAACATATTTCCATCCGTAGGTTTCTTCGAGGCCTGCAAATTAGAGGTACGACCACTGAAGCCAGATGGCAGCCACTTTTAGGAGATGCCATTGATCCCGAAGCCTTAGCAGGTCCTCATTTTTGCTCCAGCCGAAACCATGGCACGCTAACACGTTGCACAGCCCAGCTTGAGACCATTAACAGGAACATACAATCTAAGACAACGATAATTGAGGCCCGCTGGTCAGGAGAGTCGGCCTGGAATTCGCCAACTCAGCTCTGCATTTGCTCTCTTGGCCGATCATGGTTCTTACCCAGGCTTCAATCTCTACAAACAATCTGGAAAGCACGCAGAACCCTAATCTCGGTCTCTGCGCGATGAGAAAGAACGTTAATGAAGAAGACACCTCTGTCCTTTAACAATAAAAGCGTCTTCATCCTCGTGGATCCAAAGAGCTTCAAAGATTCATGGAGAACACTGAGCACTCAAATCGCATCAAGCATCGGAATCCCAGTCGCTAACATATTCACTACAGGTCTATTCATCTCAGTCCCAAGTACAGCCTTTGTTTCTAGTCGGCTTAAAAATTCCAAGCCAGATCACCTCTCAGACCTACACCTGTCCAACCAAGTCATCATCGAATTCCAAAGCGTTATCTTCCATCCGTCGGTCTATAGAGTGGCTGGAGAGCCCAGAATTGGACGGTCCGGTCAAGAGCTACACTCACGCTGGAACTATCATTGGACATAGTGAGGGAGGTGCATGCTCTAAGTAATTCTACCTTACCTATTCTTCTAAGTCTTGGCGTGGAAATCTTCTATACGCGTCCCAGTATTCAATGCTCGTATCGAGTCAGAACCTGTTTCAAGGTGAAAGGGACGGAAAAATATCACTTTCCAGTGCTAACTATTCTGGAGCGTGACTTCCTTTGCTGAAGTAGGATCAACTTCTTCCAGGGTACAAAAACTTGGTTGCTCATGCTCTCTCGCCTATATTACTATCGAGTTAAGGTAGTATTGAATAATCCTACGCCGATAATTCTACATCCTTTAGGCAACGCTAGTGCAAGAAGTCGCATCCACTTTAGTTTATATGCAATGTCAAACATCACAATCTTGCATCACTAATCTCTCCACGAATTGCACAGCCGGCCAGTGCAATGATCTTCATAACTGCCAAGTGGTTTTCTCCAACGATTGGGTACTGTTTCAAATTGATCTTCGCATTCTCATCAGAGGATCTGGCTTGGCTTCTATTGAGAATACTCGATACGGACTATCACTCTACGCTCTGGTGGGACGATAGTCTTCTTGCCAAACATTCATGCCGCTCAAAAAGTTCATCACTGCCACCTCACGTGATTTTTAGATCCTTAAATCAACCGCTGCACACCGTCTATGCACATCTTGCACACCTTTGAACAACCTCCTGGCCGAAGCCTGCGGCATTAAAATATCCACGAATGGATTGTAAGCGACTCAGCGGGCCTACCAATATCGTTGCTGATTTCATGTCAGGTGCTTCGCATTTGCGTTCCACAATGGCTCCGCAGCGCCAATTGGTTGCCTAGTGGCATCACAAGAGTACAAGGACTTGTTAAGACCTGTTCTCGTCAGGTCGCTTGGCCAAGAGCCACGAAAGAGGGTATTGGTGCCCGGAAACGCTCTAAGCCATCACTGTTTGACGAGAGCGTTCTTGACCTTTCTACTGCTGCTTTCCTTTGGCCCCAACAGCTCTGGAGGCCGTCCACGGAAGAGATGTTGGCCAAACTTCCGCCATTGCATCCGTCTGCACAGCTGATTCAAGACGAAATCCTACGCTGCATTCTTTCACAAAGCCCATTCCTGAATCGCTCTTACGGTTGGCTATCGGTGTCGAGATGCCTTCCTGGCTTATGGCTACCAAAGAAGCCTGCCACATTGCCAGCGCTGAGTAGAGACCATTCGGCCGGTTGATCAGACTTGAAAGTACACACTCTTCAGCGTATACTGCCACCAGCTTTGAATTCTGTCGAATGGGTTCGCAAACCCATCTTCTCAGCGACAACCGGTATGAAATCCCGGAAGCATCACTGCGTGGATCAATGGATTTATCGACTCACGGAGTCACGACAGGTGAGTGATCATTGGCCCAGAATGAGGCTTCGTTCACAGATGCAAGCACGAAGTCTTAAGCCGTCTCATTTCTAGATGAAGCATTCCGACTTCCTGCCAGTCAACTCTTGGCTCTCTGAACGGCGCAATCTGCCAAAGAAGAGCTTGAACTTTGGGTTGATAACTGTGGGGAGCCAGATGAGTGTCCATTTTTGAGATGGAAGGCGGATGTGATTGTTGGCACCCACAAATTCCTACGGCCATCTACTTGGCCAGTCGCTGTACTGCGTCATGCTGAACTCTGATGAAGCCGTTCGAAAAAGCTGTACCAAATGTGTTGTCTGCGAACTGGTGGTCACTATTTAGTCACGCTTTGATCTGGCCAATGTGTCTGTAGCTTTGAGGACCTAAGGTTGAGCCGCCAAGTTTCCATATTCAATACAAACGGCAAGCACCTCAAACATCCACTAGGTCGCCGCTGTCTGCAAACTCAACACCTTTGCAGTCGTAGTCACCGTTGTAGTAGGACAACTCTCTTTCGCCTGCGCCAAAAGTACCGTAAATGTCGAAAAGAACTGCGTCCCCGAACAAAAGCTGCATGAGCATATAGCCGAGTACACCTTCTCGTTCACGGTAGTGGATTGAGCGCATTGGTAAAACCATGGAAGGTTAGATGTTGCTGAGGGACAGGGAGCCGTTTGTACGATGACGGTTTTGGCGGAGGGAACGAGCCCGACAGATGTGCTAGGAAATTGTTAGTGGGGTGATCAAGGGTTGTTGGTGGGAGTTCTATGGGGTGGAGAGCTTACAAGTACGTGCAGGCTGAAGTTGCAGGAGGGGGTGTGATTGATGGAGCGTCGGTACAGCTACCATCGCCGCAGCAAGGTGGCGATTCCGGCGTGCAGCCATCCTCATTACAATTGCATATGCCTGTTGCTGGGGGAGGAGAAGTAGATGTAGCCAGAATATTCGACAGAATACTTGAAGAAGCGGTAGAAGCGGTTATAGTTTTTGATGAGAGACTTAGAGGAGCGGTAGTACTAGTACTAGTTGGTTGACTTGGCGTTATGCTTGGGCCCGATGGGGAGAAGGTAGAGGCCGAAGGATTGTTAGTAGCAGCCGATTCTGAAGTCTTTGTCGAAGTGCTGTCGCTGCTCGGAAAACCCTCAGGGGATGCGGCGGATGATGTTGTGATGGTACCAGTACCTGTGACTGATCCAGCAGTGTCCAGTGCTACGACCCCTGAGAGGGAAACTGTAGCTTCGTTGATGAAGCTTGCCGTGTTAGATGGTATCGGACACAGCGTAGCAGATGTATCGTTGGCATCTGAGGCATCATCACGCTTGGCATAATTCGTGGCGCATTGGGCCTGAAAGTGATTTCCTGGGCAGCCATTCCACATTATCAGTGGCCCACCAGGGTAGCGAGAGTAAGACCCATAACCGCCAACCATGAAATAATGAATGTTTTGAATTGTCTCAGAGTTTGTGCTCCCGATGTTCCACGGAGGTGTTGGTAGCGACATATAGTAGGCGAGAAGTCCAGCAAGTCTTGCCCCGGCTTGTATAGATCAGCTTTCTCCGTGTTTCAAAGCCGGCTTGTCTGAACTTACCATAGCAGGCTCCATCATCAGTTGTTTCTGCATTGCCCGGGTATGCGACTCTGAGTTCCTCAATCGTATGGACATCAGCCGGATACTCAGCAGTAGTAAGCGTCCCATCATAATTAACCCCCCCGGCTCGAATAATAGGGAACGCCGCTCCATTCGCGAATATTCCAGGTGCCCTCGCAGGACCCTCAAAAGTGTAGCCAGAGGAGGTCACGAAAACCGCTCCTAATTAGAAAAGCTCGTTTATACGTGCTTGATAGCGACGACTGGCGCTGGAACTTAACCCACTTTCAACCTGTCTTAGCATTAATACCACAGTTTTGCCKGGCAATGCTCCTCTATGGCGATTGCTCCTCTGTCGTCGTCGTATATTATTGGCAACCGCTGCAAGGTTTTCAAAAGGACTACCCCAGCGAGAGTGAGCTCCTGCTCCGTAGCCTACTACAGGAACGATAGTGGTCTGCTTCGCAACTCCAAACCAGTTACCAGCAATTAGAGACATTAATGCTGTCCCATGTGAGATGGTAGCTGTAGTAGTCGGCATTCGAAAGCCCGGACCGAAAACAGGATGACGTGATATTCGTTGCGCATAGTCCTAGTTCTTCTTATAAGTAGGTTCCAGATGAAATAATACTTCTATAAGAAGTAAAAGCTTATATGATAGTTAAGATTATAAAGTTTACTTATAATATAGACCTAAGTCCCTACTTTAGTTAGTATCTTATAAATATAATTTATTAATTCTAAATTCTACTTTATTAATTAAGGAGTAATATAGTACTAAGATATAAATTTAAGCTTATTATATATACTAACCTATTATATATATTTTACTTAGGTAATATATTTTAATAAGTCTAGGCTATTATTATCTTCTTATAATTCACTACGTTTTCTTAAAAGAAGATTAGTATTTAGTATAATTATTATATTTAAGTTATTATTAGGCTAGTTTTTAATAACTTCTTTAACTATATTAAAGAAGACATAACTAACCTTAGAAAATTAATTAATATTTTAGATTTATAACTAATTAAGTCTTAGTATATTAATAAAATTATTTATATTATTTATATTATTACTAAAATATTAATCTAAGCCTATCGCTCCTATTTCATCCAATTAGTATTATATATAGGAGAATTAAGTAAGTATTAAAATTTATTATAAATAATTAGTAATAGCTTAATTATTAATACTAAGATTACTAATAATAATATATAGAGTTAGTACTATTATTATTATTAAGGAGCTACTACTACTTAATAATATAGAAATTAAACTTAATATTTAGTTAAAAGAGCTTATACTTTAATTAAAAAAAGTAATAATAGAGGTAGATAAGGTAAAGGCTATTTAATTTTAAATTATTTTATTAATTATTTTTTTATCTTTATTACTTTAGGTAAGTTTAGTCTTCTAATTAAAAAAATTACTATTCTAATTATTATTTTAATTATTATCTAAATCTATAATATTATCTAAAGGATTTATTATTATATTATCTACTAGTCTAGTTATTCTAATGTTATTTATATTATATATAAGTACTAATATTAGGGGGCAGCTTAAACTTAAAGAAGGCCCTTTTAATAAACTAAGTATAAGGTTTAAATATATAAATTATATCTTTTTAAATAATTTACTAATATTAATTAAAAGGATTAGGCTTAATATAGGGTTTAAAGGTTCTAATTTAGATATTATAAATTTATAGATAATAATTAAAGTCTTTAAACTTAATATAGTAGATATTATAAAAGTAATAATAATATTAATAAATAATTAACTTAATAATATTATTATAGTATTAAAAATAATTTAGGAGCTTAATATTAAAGTTATATCCCTATAAGTTAAAAAAGTTAAATTTAATTTTATAATTAAACTTAATAAATCTAGTAATTTAGAATAAATATTAATATAACTAAAGATAATACTTACTAATAATCCTATTAATATAATTATTCTAAAAGATATAATAAATTATAAGCTTATTATCCTATAAATATTACTATTTATCCTAGTACTTAATAATAGGCTACTCCTATTACTAATAAAAGTAAAAGATATTAAAAGCTTATTATTTAAACTATTTACTACTATAGCTATACTTATAAATATTAATATTAAGGTTGTAATACTTATTAAGGAAGAAGGTAATATAAACTTATATAATACTACTCTAGCTATTAATATATTAGGGCCTAATAATATTATTATATTTAAGGAGGTAACTAAGGCCTTAAGTAATAAAGATAATTTAGTAAATAAATCTAAAAGTAAAAAATAAAAAGCTATTAATAAAAAATTTAGAAATAATATCTTTATTAATTAAGGACTTAAAAGATACTAAACTAATTATAAAGCTAAAATTAATAATATAAGTTTCTATTATATATTTATTTAAGGGTGAACCTATATAGTCTTAATATCCTAATTATTAAGATTAAAGTACTATTTATACTATCTATAATAATTACTATTATTATAGACGTAATAGTTATAAGCAATAAAATAATATTAATATAGAAAGTAGTAATAAGTAGTATTTTAATAATAAGCTATAAATATATAGTAATAACTATTATTAAGGGAGCCTAAAAGAGTTTATTTAATAGATTAATATAATTTTTAGTACTTATATTCTAGGCATTAAATAATTAAGGACCTCTTATTTAGTAATAAGATAATATAGTTACTTAATTACTAATATTTATAAAACTATTATTTTAAAGGTTCCTACCTAATTAGCTTTATACTAAAAAGCTTTATAAAAAGATATAAATATTATACTTATTTTAAATTAAATTAATAGATAGAGTAGGACTTAAGAAATTAAAAATATTAATTATAAATTTTATAAAGTTACTAATATATAAGTAACCTATAGAAAAGATATTAATAAAATATTTAATATTAGAGAAGGTAGAAGCTATTAAGATAAGACTATAATAAAGAATAAAAAGGATAAAATTATTATAAAATATAATAAAAATACTAATATTATAATTAATTTAATAAGAGTACTATATTTAAAAGTACTAAATACCTAAATTTATAATAAGGTTAGGCTCTATAATTATAAAAGAAATTATTATTTCTATACCTTAAAAATAATATATATATAGAAGCTCACTTATAAATATTAATAATAGGCTATTACGCGTTATAAAGTAATAACTTAGGCAGGAGATTACTATAAACTATTATATTTAATAATAAGGTTAGTTTAAATAAAATTAAATTATATATAATAGGTAGCCTATACTATAAAATAGGCTATTAATTATTTATAAATACTATAAGTCTAATATAAGGTATTTTATTTAATATATTTTATATTATACTATATAGAATTAGCCTCCTTTATAACCTTTTTTAAAGCCTCCCTTATATAACTATATTAGAGAGAAAGATTGTTTTACTTTATTTATTAATAATAAAATTAGGAATATATTTATTAGCTAAAGATCTAGTAATATATTAAGAAATATTTATAAAAGTTTTCTAAATAATTAGATTTAAGTTCTATTAAGATTATAATATCTTATAAAGCTTTTAGGAGTATAGGTAGTATTTATTTTATAAAAAATAAAAAGTACTTATTTAAGTAATTTAATTAATATCCTTAATTTAAAATTTAATTAATATTAATAAGTTTTAAGGCTAGATTATTTTATCCTACTTTATATTAATTATTCTAGTAGGAGCCCTAACCCTAGTTTTAAATAAAATCCTTAAAGTATACTAGTATCTTTAGGATACTAAGGCCTAAAGTCTAGCTTTTTAATAGGCCTTTTAAGTAGGAGAGCCTTAATTAAAAATAACTAAAATCTTAAAAAGCTTAATTATATTTCCTATATATTAGGTATAATAATTAATAGGGAGTTAAGCTTATTATTTTATATTATTTATTATTTATAGAATCTATCTAGTCTTCTATATATCCTTATTAAAGCTATATAAATATAAGGAATTTAATAATAAAATATAAAAATATATCTTATTAAAGCTTATAAATAATAGCTTAGAATATAAAGTAAAAGAAATTTTAAATAAAATTAAAAAAAAAGAATAATACTTTTATAAGATTAATAAAAAGAATTAGTTCTTAAAATATAATTAATAAATTTATAAAGATAGTATAAAAGGATCTAAAAGAATAATAGAAGCTTATAATAAATAATATAAATATAAAAGAAAAGCTTAATTTTTTTAAATAATTTAATATAAAACTAGCTATAAAATTCTAATAGATAAAATAAATAATTAAATAAAAAATATATTAAATATCCTTTTACTAAAAGATACTTATTAATTATATAAAGAAAATAAAAGAAGAAATAAATATAACTTATTATTAATAATATATAAGTATAGTATTTTATTTACTTATAAAAAAAAATTTTTTTTATTAATAGTAAAAATTAAACTATTTTTAAATAAAAAAAACTTATTTATAAAAAGTATTAATTTTTTTATTTTCTTTAAAATAGCTTTAGTAATCTTAGATTTTAGAGATACTTTTTTATTATTTTTAATAATAAATTTTTTTATCTTATTAGCCTTAATCTTTTTAGTAGTTATTTTTATTATAATAACTTTCCTTTTTAACTTATATATAATAATCTCTTTCTAGTTATTTTAATCCTTTTTATATCTTTTATTTTTATAGTCTTTATAGCTTTTATTATCTTTATAGGCATATATTTTACCTTTAATATAATAGTAAAGTAAGTATACTTAATTATTAATTTAATATTACTTTAATTATTATATTAGGCTTTAAAAAGATAGAGATAATATATTTATACTTTTAAAAAAACTAAGCTCTTTAAGAAGTAAAAGTAGAAAAAAATTTTATTAAATTATTAAATATTAAGTATTTAATATTATTTAAAGAAGAAAAGATAATTTTATTTTATAAAATATTAAAATTTAAAGAAAGGCTTATTTAAAATTTATTAATAAAAGTATATAATAAAGGTATATAAAACGTAAATATAAAGTACTTAATATTTTATTATATTAAGTATTAATATATCTATTTTATTTAATTAATAAAATTTATAAATTAATAAGTTTATAAGGTTATTACTTTTAGGTTTCTTACTTAATTTAAAGTACCTTTTTATTTATAATATAATTATTATCTTAGTATTAAATATTAAATAAAAATGTTTAAGAGCTTTTTAATAAGTAATTATTTATATCTTATTATTATTCTTAAAAACTAATTCCCTCTTAATAAAATAATTAAAAATAAATTTATAAGTAAAATATATTTATAGAGAACCTATTTAATATTAATAAAAAAAATAAAAAGGAATATTTATAAAGTAATAACTATAATATTTTCTAGTATATTATTTATATATTCTTTAATTATATTAGTATTTTATTAAGTTTATTAATATCTTATCTTTACTTAGCTATATATTAATAGGGTATATATAATTAATATTATTAGAATTTAGTTCCCGCTAATAGCTAAGCTTTATTAGGTAGTATAAGCCCTAGATCTAGATATACTAAGTATAAGCGCTATATATAAGCGCTATATATTATATAAATAGTATATATATACACAATTTCTTTTTACCCTTATTTAGCCCCTTTTTTAGTAATTAATTACTTAATTTTTGTTGAAATCTAGCTGTAAGGCTAAGCTTAGTCAGCAATAGCTTAGTAGCTAGATATTAAATAGTAGCTCTTATAACTCTAACTCTTCTTCTATAACTAATAAATTAAGGATAATTCAACCTTATTTTAATAGGTTATGAGCCTAGATTTATAGGTATTATAAATAGATAATTAAATAGATATCTTAGCTATCTTAYYTATYTATTCTATCTTYCTTTAGRTAYTAATATAGCCTATAAAGCTACTAATCTCCTAATTCTAAGTATACTCACTAATTAAATAATTAATTTAATAGATAGTTATAATTATTAAATACTTATTATAATATATAATTATAATAATAAGAGGTACTTAATTATTTAAATATTAAGGGCTACTTAATACTTAAATTAATATTACTTACCGCGCTATTATTTTTAGTATAAAGTAGATATCTAAATCTTTTATTACTAAATATTTTTATCTATATAATATTACTTCTTAATATAAGTAAATAGAGATTTTTTATATCTAGATAGATTATATTACTTACTTAAATATTTACTTAAACTATTTAAATTACTTTTTTTTAAGATTAAGACTATTAAAACTATTCCTATTTAGATAAATATTAAAAACTCTATAAAATCTCTAAAAAAAATTTTATAACTTATTAAATATTATCTATATTTATTAAACTCTTAGTTAGCTATTATTTAATAAAATAATTAAAAAAGGCTAAGAACTAGCTACTATCTTTTTCTATTTATTAATTAATAGTAATACCTTACTAAATAAGATTAAAATAGTTTAGGCTAATTATTCTTAAATATATTAAATTTCTTTTTAGTAACTAGCTACTATATTTTACTCTTATTATTAAATAAAGATAGTATAAGCTTTAAGTATAAAAAAGTTATTAAACTTTTAAGTAAAAATTTATTTAAATAATTATCTATTTATTATTAAGATCTATAATTATTACTAAGGATTAATACCCTTCCTTAATAAGACCTAAACCCTCTTATTATTAAATATTATTATATTAAATAATAGTACTTTCCTTATCTTATTAAAGAAACTAAATACTAAAGAAATAAAAAAAAATTATAAATCTCTTTAAAAAAGATATTAAARATAATAATTATTAATYYTTATCTTAYTTATYTTTATYTTATAATATAGGCTCTAAAGCTAGCGAGTTTATTTTTTTAGAAATAAATAATACTAATATTTTTAGCCTTACTATTAAATAATAATCCCTAAATCTATTTATTATCTTAGGTTAGAAATATTATTAAATTAATTTATCTTTTTTTTTACCCTCGCCTATAAATATTTTTATTTTAATATTATTATTTATTCTAGTTATTACCTAAGAGGATTAAGATAACTAATAATATAAATAATTCTTAAGAGAGATTATTCCCCCTCTATATAATAAAAGAGCTTAAAGAGAAATATAATTATATTAAATAAGCTTAGAAAATTAAGGACTAGCTTATAATAAATAACCTTAAATTATTTATCTTAATAAATTAACTTAGGGTAATAATTATAATAAAGAATTATTTAGGTTTAGAGGCTTATTATTTAATAAAAAATAAAACTAATAATTAAAAGATTTTARATATTATTATAAAGAAGTTTAAGTTTAAAGAAATAAATATTTTTATTACTTTAATTTATTAACTATATAATATAATATTAAAAAGTTTTAAAGATATTATTAAATATATCTAAAAATTTTAGGAAGTTATTAATAACTTAATTAATTTATATAATAATTATAATTTACTAGAATCTTACCTTTACTATTTATTTTTTAAAGGTTTAGACGAGGCTTATTATATTTTTATTAATATTTATCTTTAATTATATAATTTATTTAGCTATAAAGTTATTTTACTCTTTAATATTTTAAGTATTATAAGTAATAAAGAAGTAAAGTTATAAAATCTTTAAAAACCCTCTAAAATTATTATAATAATAAGAAGAGATAATATAAGTTAGAGCTCTAACTAGGGCTATAATAATAATTAAGTTAATAAATTTAGCTAAAAAGAAAAAAAAGGTCCTTATTCTTATTATAAAAATAAAAATTTATTCTTAAAATATAATAATATTATTTATTAATAACTATACCCCTAGCTAAAACCTATAAAGTTTAAGTTAAAAAAGAAATAAAAAAAGTATTTAATAACTAATCTTTTAATAATAATACTTAAATTAAATAATAAGCTAGTCTTTACTAACTTAGTAACTAATAACTTATTTTATAATTATAATAATATATCTATTTACTCTCTTATTTTCTTTATTTATAAGGACTTAGTTAACTTAATTATTATTAACTTAGCCTATAACTAATATATATTTAATAATTATAATACCTTTATTAACTTTTAGCTAATATTTATAATATATAAYCTTATTATTAGAATTAGTAATAAATTAGTTTAGTTTATAAATATAAGAACTATTTAAATCTTATTCTTAGATAAAAAAGTATAGCTTTAAAAAGTTATATTTATACTTAAAATAAGTATAAACCTTTTATTAATATCTTAATTAATAGATATTAAAATTAAGATAGACTTTATAGTTAATAAATATCTTTTAATTTATAATTCCCTTAGCGTAATTAAAGCTAAATAATATTATAAGATTTTTATTCTTAAGTTAAAAATAACTACTCTAGGATTAAATATATATAATATATTAAATAATCTTATTTAATAACTTTAATATATTTAAATAGGGTATTTAGGTTAATAAAATATTATTTAGCTATCTTAAATAACTACTAGAGTTAATTTTTTTAAGAAGATTAAAGATAAGCTTATTTATAAATACTATATATAAAGCTACTAAAAATTAGTTTTATATAAAAATATAATTATATCTAGCTAATACCTTATAAAGCTTATTTATAATAATATTTATAGCCTTATTAAGCTAATAGGCTTTAATAAAAGTTATTATTTTATTACTTTTAAATATAATTATACTAATTTTTCTAAAGTCTTTTATATTAAGAATAAAAGTATAGTTTTTTTTTCCTTTTAATACTTTAAAGGCTATTATAAATAAAAAGGCTGCCGTATTTAATACCTCTAAACTGATAATAATAGTAAATATATAAAGTATAACTTTAAGTTATTTTTTATAAATAAAGGTATTATTTATAAGTTAATAATACCTAGAAACCTTAAATAAAATAATAAATTAAAATATTTAAKTCTAACTTTAATATTAAGAATATATCTTATATTAYTAAGCTTAGGGCTTAATAAGGATTTATAACTTAAAGTTTTAAAAATAATTAATTATATTATAATCTATAGCCTTATARTTAAGATAGGTAATAAGTTATCTTATAAAACTTAAAAAAGTTATCCTTTTTCCTTTAATTATTTATAAATATTAAGCTTTTTTATATAGGCTAGAAATTACCTCTAAAAAAAATTAGTTAATAAAAATAAATAATATCTCCTTATTAGTTATAAAGGTAATAGTTATATCTACTACTTATATTATCTTTAAATAAGTATAATTATTTAAGTATCTAATATTTATATTAAGAAATAAAAACCTATCTTTATTAGTAGTATTATCCTATTAAATATTATCTTCTTATAGCCTTTACTTATTAAACGGCTATAGACCTCCGCTCTAGGGGAGGAGAATATATAGATATAGAAATAAAGGGTCCTTAGTTTTAATATTAACCTAATTTATACTAAGCCAACGCTTAAATAATAGGTAGATAAATTATTTAAATAATAAATAAATAAATTACCTAAACTCTCCCTATTTAATAATACTTATTATACTTAATTTAGATATATCTTAGATAATTATCTATACCTTATAACTTTAAATTCTAATAATAAGGATTTATTAAGTCTTAATTACTTTTTAATTACTATATTTTCTTATATAAATTTAGTTAAACTGTTTAAGTTAAAGACCTATAATAAGGCTATATTAAAGAGTATATAATAAATATAATAAGAATTAGTAATAAATAATAAATATAAGTTATTAATAGATAATAAAATATAATTCTTAATAATATTACCTAAGGAGAGAACTATCCTTAGAGGTAAATAAGTCTATATATTAAAATAAGGTCTTAATAGGAGGTTATTTATTATAAAGTATATTAAATAATTTAAGGATTTAAATAATATAAAGGCCTTAATTATAATAAAATTTTTATCTTAGTAATTAAATTTATAAGTTATAAAGTTATTCTTATTATTATAACTACTATAGATTAGGATATTAAATAAATAAATATTAAAATAGCTTTTCTTTATAAGTAAGTAAAGAAGGAAATTTATATTAAATAGCTTAAAAATTATAATAAAGATAATAAAGATAAGGTTTATTATCTTAATAAAGCTTTATATAGGCTTAAGTAATTATTTAAGGTTTAATATAATACTTTTATTAGCTTTATTAAGATTTTAAGTTTTACTACTTTAAATATTAACTTAAGCGTATTTATTATACCCTTAAGTATAATAATTATCTTATATATTAATAACCTACTAATTATAAGTCCTAATAAGTAGGATATACTTAGGATTAAAAAGACCCTTAATTTTTATTTTTATATAATTAATCTTAGGCTATATTCTTACTAGCTAAATATATTAATTATATAAAATTATTAATAATAAATTTTTTATCTTAGGTAAAGAGTATATCTTAAGAAAGTTATTAAAAACTTTAAATAATAAAAGTATAAGATAATTACTACCTTAATAAAGGCTAGCTTTAAGTTAGAAAAGGTTTTAAAAAATTATTAAGCTAATATTAAAAATAAGTAATAATATTAATAAGTTATTAGATTTCTTATATATACTATATTAGATACTTATCTTAATATTATATTTTTTATATTAATAGTTAGTTATTATACTTTAAATCTTACTTAAGCTTATTAAGGTATTATTAAATAAATCCTTTAATATCTATAGAGTACCCTTAATTATTAATTTATATTTTAAGGTATTATTAAATTTCTTATAAACTATACTAACTTTAACTAGGCTAGTAATTATAATATATATTAGTTAACCTCTAGTTTTATCTTTTATATTAATAGTAGTATTATTAGCTAATAATTTAAATAATAACTAATTATTACCCTCTCTATATATAAGGCTAAATATATTAGGTAGATATAAGTAACTAAGGAAGCTATATAATTAAAGAACCTTTTATATAAGCTTAAGCCTTAGGATAAGAAATTAGCTATTAAGATTATTATTATTTTTAATAATAATTAARGTATTATTATCTTTATAAAGAACCTAGAGTTCTATATTTATAATAAATATATTATTATATATTACTACTTTATTTATAAAAAGGTTTTAGAAGGTATAATAGATTTATAATATACTTTAATTAAGTATTAGGTAGTTAATAAACTAATTAAACCCTTATTAAAAAATAAATTTATTAAGTTTTAGAATATTTTAGGCCTTAAGTATATATTATTAAAGGGCTAATATCTTTATAGTCTAGAATATATAGGAGTAGGGCCCTAAAGGAGGTATTTAAAAGTAAAGCCTTTATAGGAGTTATTTAGGTATTCTTATTTTACTTAGGCCTTACTATTCAGGCCTCTTCAGGTATTATTATTTAGGCTTCTTTAGACAGCATTATTTAGACCTTATATAATAATTATGTCTCGCGCGCGCGACAGCACTATTTCATAATATAACAGCACTATTTTATAAAGCTGCCCTGATATCTTTTGGAGCGAAAATGGTATGCACGGGTTGGATGTCCAATTTATTTTTCAAATAACAGTAAAATGTCGAAAAACGGAATTTTAACATAGTCGTTTTTGAATTTAGGCGGTGGTTTAATATAGCTGTTTTTGTTAATAGGTTATCTATCATATATCTTAAAGCCTTATATAGGCTGACTGTTATATGCCTTAGAGCCTTATATAGGCTATATTCTTATATATAAGATAGATAGAGCTTATAGAGCTAGTAGTTTAAGTAGGAGTGTTAAAATCTAGCTATAAGGCTAAGCTTAGTCAGTGATGGCTTGGCAGCTAGATATTAAACAGTAGCTCTTACAGCTCTAACTCTTCTACTATAACTAATAAATTAAGGATGATTCAACCTTATTTTAATAATTAGCTATTTTAATCCTCTTAAATAATAACTAAATTAAATAATAATATTAAGATAAAAATATTTATAAGTAAAGATAAAGAAGAAGATAAATTAATTTAATAATATTTCTAACTTAAGATAATAAATAAATTTAAAAGTTATTATTTAGTAATAAAGCTAAAGATATTAATACTATTTATTTTTAAAAAAGTAGACTCGCTAGCTTTAGAGCCTATATTATAAAATAAAAATAAGTAAGATAAGAATTAATAATTATTACCTTTAATATCTTTTTTAAGGAGATTTATAATCTTTTTTTTATCTCTTTAATATTTAGCTTCTTTAATAAGGTAAGGAAAGTACTATTATTTAATATAATAATATTTAATAATAAAAAGGTTTAAGTCTTATTAAGGAAGGGTATTAATTCCTAGTAATAATTATAGATCTTAGTAATAAGTAGATAATTATTTAAATAAGTTTTTATTTAAAAACTTAATAATCTTTTTATACTTAAAGCTTATATTACCTTTATTTAATAATAAGAGTAAAATATAATAGCTGGTTATTAAAAGGAAATTTAATATATTTAAGAATAGTTAGTTTAAACTATCTTAATTTTACTTAGTAAGGTATTACTACTAATTAATAAGTAGAAAAAAATAATAATTAATTTTTAATCCTTCTTAATTATTTTACTAAACAGCAGCTAACTAAGAGTTTAATAAATATAAATAATATTTAATAAGTTATAGAGATTTTTTTAGAGATTTTATAAAGTTTTTAGTATTTATCTAAATAGGAATAATCTTAGTAATCTTAATCTTAATAAGGAATAATTTAAATAGTTTAAGTAGGTATTTAAATAAGTAATATAACCTATTTAAATATAAAAAATCTCTATTTACTTATATTAAGAAGTAATATTATATAGATAAAAATATTTAATAATAAAAAATTTAGATACCTACTTTATACTAAAGATAATAATATAGTAAGTAATATTAATCTAAATACTAAATAGCTCTTAATATTTAAATAATTAAGTACCTCTTATTAYTATAGCTATATATTATAGTAGGTATTTAATAATYATAACTATCTATTAAATTAATTATTTAGTTAGTAAGTATACTTAGAATTAAAAAATTAATAGCTTTATAGGCTATATTAGTACCTAAAGAAAGATAGAATAAATAGATAGGATAGCTAAAATATCTATTTAATTATCTATTTATAATGCCTATAAATCCGGGCTTATAACCTATTAAAATAAGGTTAAATCATCCTTAATATATTAGTTATAAGTAGAAGAGTTAGAGTTATAAGAGCTACTATTTAACATCTAGCTACTAAGCTATCGCTGACTAAGCTCAGTCTTATAGCTGGATTTCAACAGATAACCTATATTAGAAAAGTAAATATCTTATTTTTTTTAAAATAATCTAATTAATATACTTTATAGCCCTATTTTATTTATATATATAAGAGGCTAAATACTTATATAGAATTCTATATTTAGTTAGATATATATTAAAAGTATTATTTATAAATTCCTTACCTTAGTCTATATATAGGATTTAATTATTTTATTAAATATATTTTTTATTACTATTTTTATTAACTTAAAAGCCTTTAGGACTTCCCTTTTTAGTATTAAAAATTAAAAATTAAGCTATTTAATAGCAGTATTTAAAAATATATAAATATATTTAATACCTTTAAATACTATTTTTAAAACTAGTCTATATAGATCTAATATTATATAATTTCTATATTTAGAATAGTAGGTAGTTACTATATTATAATTAAGRCTTATAATAAATTTCCCTCTTATATATATCTTATAAGGATTTATAGGTATATAGCTAATATTTTTTTTTAGGAATTTTAATAGCTAAATTAAGTATCTTATTAAATATAGTAGCCTTTATATAACTAAATCTCTAATATTAAAGTTAGGCCTAATTAGGTATAGTTATTACTAGCATAAATTAAATATTAATATTAAATAAAATATAGAATAGCCTCTATAAATTTATAATAACTYATAATTTTATACTAGATTTTAATTAGATTTCTATATAATTTTTTATAAAGGATATAGTAGCTTTTTTTTATATTATATAAAAAAAACTAATTAGATTAAGCTCTAATTTTAGTATATAAAAGATAGATTCTAAAATAGCTTTAATTAAATTAAATAATTTTATTATAATAGCCCTTATACTATTTATTAATAAATTTAATATATTATCCTATATAATCCTAGAAGATATAGGRGCTATATTATTAAAAAGATTAATATTATAATAAATATATAATATCGCGCTAGAGTCTAGGATTTATTAAAATAAGGTTAAATTATCCTTAATTTATATTAGTTATAGAAGAAGAGTACTAACTAAGCTTAGCTTTATAACTAGATTTTAATATTTTTATTTAAATTATTAGCTCTATAAGCTCTATCTATCTTATATATAAGATATAGCCTATATAAGGCTTTAAGGTATATAATAGTTGGCTTATATAAGGCTTTAAGATATATAATAGATAACCTATTAAAAAATGGCTATATTAAACTACTACCTAAATTTAAAAACGACTATATTAAATTACCTATATAGAAAATTCCGTTTTTTGATATTTTACTATTATTTAAAAAATAAATTAGATATTTAACCTATATATACTATTTCTATTCTAAAAGATATTAAGGTAGCTTTATAAAATAATATTATTATATATATAAGATATAATTATTATATAAAGTCTAAATAATACTGCCTAAAGAGGCTTAAAAGGTAATAATAAGGTTGAATAGTAAGGCTTAAATAAAATAAAAATATCTAAATAACTTTTATAGAAGTCTTATTTTTAAGTATCTTCCTTAAGGCCCTACTTTTATATATTTTAAATTATAAGTATATTAGCTCTTTAGTAGTATATATTTAAAACTTAAAATATTCTAAAACTTAATAAATTTATTTTTTAATAAGGGTTTAATTAGCTTATTAATTATCTAATATTTAATTAAAATATATTATAAATTTATTATACCTTCTAAAACCTTTTTATAAATAAAGTAATAGCGTATAATAATATTATTTATTATAAATATAAAACTCTAAGTTCTTTATAAAGGTAATAATACCTTAATTGTTATTATTAGAATTTAGTTCCCGCTAATAGCTAAGCCCTATTAGGTGGTATAGGCCCTAGATCTAATATATGCTAAGCATAAGCGCTATGTATAAGCGCTATGCATTATATAAATAACATACATATACGCAATTTCCTTTTACCCCTATTCGGCCCCTTTTTAGTAATTAATTACCTAATTTTTTCCTTGGATTTCTAAGTATTATTAATAGCGTAAATTAAGACCGCGTTCTAGTCTTTATCACTATTAGCTTAGCTATCTAAACAAGGCAATATTAATTTCAGTAATCCTAATACGGCATATTAATTTCGGCATTTAGTAAATTATATTCCTTATTTAATAACAGTATTCTTATTTAGGTAAGCCCTTATTTTAGTATTTCTATTAGACCTTAATATCTTAGTAAGATAGATTAGAGAAAAGGGCTTAACTACTTTTATATAATTAACAATTTTCTCCTCCTTCTATATAGTTAAGTAATATAAGTAATTACTTATTAATATATTTTATTATAACCTTACCTACTTCGCTCTACTAATTAGATATCGCTTAGTTAGTAGCCCTCTATCCCTATTTTTAATAGATTATAAGCCTAGATTATCTTTAATTAATAGTTTTATTTATTTATTCTATTCTATTTTTTAGATTTTTAACTAACCTACTTTTAGACTTTCATAAACGCTATTCTAATTTAGGTATAGTTATTAAGCTTTAATAAAAAATTATATTATACTCACCTTATAACTACTTTTTAGGAAAAAATATATATTAACCCTATTATATTAAACCTAATTTAGAAAAATATATTAGAAGATAAAGTTATTGAAATTCTAAAGCTAATTAATATTAATAATTATAAATTATAAGTTATTTAAGTTAAGGTAGCCCTAATTATTAAGAACCTATTTAATTTCTATACTTAATTAGGTAAACCTAGCGTAAAAGGCTTAAAAGAAGATATTAAGGCGCTAAGTTATATTTAGCTAGCATATATTAATAGGTTATTTCTATATATTTTATCTATTAATAATCTAACTAATATATAAGAATACCTAAGTTGCTTATATATACCACGCGGCTTTTCTTTAGAATTTATCCTTTTTAAGGAATTTTTCGGGGCTACTCTATCCTCTTTAGGAAYRGTTGAAAATTTCTTAGTAACTATTAAACGCGTCTTAACTAGCTTAAAGGCTAAGGATTTAGAATTACCTAATAAGCTAGTTATAGCTTAGACTCTATATAACCTAAGACTTAAATATAAGGTATTTATTATATTAACTACCTAATCCTATAAGGCTGAAGCTATCGCGTTTAATTAAGATAAGCTATTTACTAATCTTATAAATAAATCCTATCGCTTATATAATATAAAAGAAAATATTTTTATTTTAATTAGAGGCTATAAAAAATCAACTGCTAAATATAATGAATATAGTAGAATTAATTATTAAAAAGAAATATATTATAAGATTCACCCTAAATTATATTTTAAGTAAGAAGGTAATTACGTGGATAACTAAGCTTTTATAAAAGTATTAATATCTAAAATAGAAGAAATAGATATTTCTAATATTTTAATTATTAATATAGTCTTATCAGTAAAATATTCTTCTGATAAATAGATCCTAAACTTTAACGCGATATTATATATTTGCTACAATATTAATCTTTTTAATAGCATAGCCCCTACATCTTCTAGGATTATATAAGGTAATATATTAAATTTATTAGTAAGCAGTATAGAGGCTATTATAATAAAATTACCTAATTTAGCTAAAGTYRTTTTAGAATCTATCCTTTATATATTAAAATTAGAGCTTAATCTAGTTAACTTTTTTTATATAATATAAAAAGGGGCTACTATATCCTTTATAAAAAATTACACGGAAATTTAATTAAAATCTAGCGTAAAATTATAAGCTATTATAAATTTATAGAGGCTATTCTATATTCTATTTAGTACTAATATTTAATTTATATTAATAATAACTATACCTAATT
This sequence comes from Cladonia macilenta KoLRI003786, assembly GCA_000444155.1. Taxonomy (NCBI): domain Eukaryota; kingdom Fungi; phylum Ascomycota; class Lecanoromycetes; order Lecanorales; family Cladoniaceae; genus Cladonia; species Cladonia macilenta. The sequence continues at coordinate 603,154 of KE598567.1, forward strand.
AAGCCTAACTTTAGTATTAGAGATTTAGTTATATAAAGATTATTATACTTAGTAAGATACCTAATTTAGTTATTAGAATTTCTAAAAAAGATATTAGTTATATATCTATAAATCCTTATAAAATATATATAAGAGGGAAATTTATTATAAGCCTTAATTATAACGCGGTAACTACCTACTATTCTAAATATAGAAATTATATAATATTAGACTTATATAAACTAGTTTTAAAAATAGTATTTAAGGATATTAAATATATCTATATACTTTTAGATACTATTATTAAATAACTTAATTTTCAACTTTTAGTATTAAAAAAGGAAGCCCTAAAGGCTTTTAAATTAATAAAAACAGTAGTAGAAAATATATCTAATAAAATAATTAAAATCCTATATATAGACTAGGGTAAGGAATTTATAAATAATATTTTTAATACTTATCTAACTAAATATGGAATTCTATATAAGTATTTAGCCCTTTATATATATAAGTAAAATAAGGCTATAAAGCGTATTAATTAGACTATTCTAAAAAAAGTAAGGTATTTACTTTTTTAATATAAGCTATCTACTTATTATTAGTTATTAATAATAGAAGTAGCTAT
>KE598567.1:603872-615638 GCA_000444155.1 Cladonia macilenta KoLRI003786
TATAACTTTTAAAGAATTATAAAATAGCCCTAATATAAAATAATAGATAGAGGTTATAAAAAAGGAGATAATAAACTTAGTAATATAAAATATATAAAAGCTAATAGATTTACCCCCTAACTAAAAAGTACTAAAAAGATAATAGGTTTTTAAGATTAAGATAGGGGTTAATAAAGAAGTTAAAAAATATAAAGCTTACTAGATAGTTAAGGGCTTCCTATAAAAATATAGTATAGATTTTACTAAGATATTTTTAAATAYTATTAAAYYTATAGCTTATAAAGCCYTATTYRYCTAGRCTACCTATTATAACTTAGAAATATAGTAATAGGATATTAAATTAGCTTTTCTAAATATTAGTTTAAAAAAAGAAATTTATATAAAATAGTTAACTAGTTTTAAAAACTAAAAATATTTTACTAAAATCTGTTTATTACTTAAAGCCCTATATGGACTAAAGTAATCTACGCGGGAGTGGTATTTTTTCCTTATAGAAATTCTTATAAAGATTAGTTTTAAAATTTTAGAGGCTAACTAATCTATTTTCTAAAAAAGTAATATTATTATATACGCGTATATTAATAACCTACTAATTTTCAGCCTAAGCATTTCYGAAATATAAGCCCTAAAAAATAAAATTACTAAAATAGTTAATATTACTAATTTAGATAATATTTCCTTTTTCCTAAAAATCTAAATTATATATAATTATATAAAAAGGGCTATCTATATAAATTAGACTAAATTTATTAAGGAATTAATTAATTAATTTAGTTATAAAGACTTAAAGCCTTATAAAACTTCTTCTAAATTAAGTATTTAACTAAATAAAAATAATTTAGTAATAAATTCTTCTATTATTAAAAATTTCTAGTAATAAATTAGCTTATTTATATATTTAATAATATTAACTTAACTAGATTTATCTTATTTAGTAGGGCTTTACGCGTAATTTATAAATAATCTTAGAGCTAAGCATTTCCGCGCGCTAAACTATATTTAGAGATATATCCTATATATTATTAATTTTAATATATTTTTTAGCCCTTATTAAGATATTAGATTAGAGGGCTACTATAATATTAATTAGGGGGGTAATTATTTTATTTAATAATTAACTATGGGCTATCTATTCCTTTTTAGAAATAGCCCTATTTCTTAGGCTAGTAAATTATAAAAAACGGTAACCCTATTAAATTATAAGGTAGAATATATATTTTAAAAGGAAGTTATTAAAGAGTATATCTAGTTAACTAGCTTATTTAAGTAATTAGGGCTAACCTATTTAAAAAACCTTATTTAAATTAATTTATAATTAGTTATCGCGCTAGCGCGTAATCCTAAGTATTATATATAGATTAAATATATTAATATTTAGTACTATTTTATTAGGGAAGCCTTTTAAGATAAAAAAATTAATATATATTATATTTTAACTAATAAGTAAATCGTTGATGGGTTTACTAAGCTATTAGACTCTACTAAATTTAAATCTTTTATTAGGGGGTTAGGGCTAGCCCCTATAATTTTCTAATCGCTATTCGGCTTAGGGGGGTGTGTTGGAATTTGGTTCCCGCCGATAGCTAAGCCCTATTAGGTGATATAGGCCCTAGATTTAATATATGCTAAGTATAAGCGCTATACATAAGCGCTATATATTATATAAATAATATATATATATATAATTTCCTTTTACCCCTATTTAGCCCCTTTTTGGTAATTAATTACCTAATTTTTTCCTTAGATTTCTAAGTATTATTAGTARYRTAAATTAAGAYTRTATTYTAGTYTTTATTATTATTAGCTTAGCTATCTAAATAAGGTAATATTAATTTTAGTAATTCTAATACGGCATATTAATTTTAATATTTAGTAAATTATATTCTTTATTTAATAATGGCATTTCTATTTAGGTAAGCCCTTATTTTAGTATTTCTATTAGACCTTAATATCTTAGTAAAATAAATTAGGGAAAAGGGCTTAGTTACTTTTATATAATTAATAGTTTTCTCCTCCTTCTATATAGCTAAGTAATATAAGTAATTATTTATTAATATATTTTATTATAACCTTACTTACTTTACTCTATTAATTAGATATTACTTAGTCAGTAGCCTTTTATCCCTATTTTTAATAATTATTAAAAATAATCATAGCTTTAGTAGTTAATTCTTTATCTTAAAATTTAAGCTTATATAAAAGATTTTTTAGTTATATAGCTTTCTTAGTTATTTATATCTACCTAATATATTTAGCCTTATATATAAAAAGGGTAATAATTAATTATTATTTAGATTATTAGCTAATAGTATTATTATTAATATAAAAAATAAAATTAAAGATTAACTAATATATATTATAATTACTAGCCTAGTTAAAGTTAGTATAATTTATAAAAAATTTAATAATATCTTAAAATATAAATTAATAATTAAGAGTACTTTATAAATACTAAAGCATTTATTTAATAATACCTTAATAAGCTTAAGTAAAATTTAAARTATAATAACTAACTATTAATATAAAGAATATAATATTARRATAAATACTTAATATAATATATATAAGAGATTTAATAACTTATTAATATTATTATTTATTTTTAATATTAACTTAATAATTCTTTAAAGCCTTTTCTAACTTAGAGCTAGCCTTTATTAGGGTAATAATTATTTTATATTCTTATTATTTAAAGTTTTTAATAACTTTTTTAAGATATATTCTTTACCTAAGGTAAAAAATTTATTATTAATAATTTTATATAATTAATATACCTAGCTAGTAAGAATATAGCCTAAAATTAATTATATAAAAATAAGAATTAAAAGTTTTTTTAATTTTAAATATATCTTACTTATTAAGACCTATAATTAGTAGGTTATTAATATATAAAATAATTATTATATTTAAGAGTATAATAAATATACTTAAGTTAATATTTAAGGTATTAAAACCTAAAGTCTTAATAAAGTTAATAAAGGTATTATATTAAACCTTAAATAATTATTTAAGCCTATATAAAATTTTATTAAAATAGTAGATCTTATCTTTATTATTTTTATTATAATCTTTAAGCTACTTAATATAAATTTTCTCCTTTATTTATTTATAAAGAAAAGCTATTTTAATATTTATTTATTTAATATCTTAATTTATAATAGCTATAATAATAATAATAGCTTTATAACTTATAAGTTTAATTATTAAGGTAAAAGTTTTATTATAATTAAAGTCTTTATATTATTTAAATCTTTAAATTACTTAGTATATTTTATAATAAATAACCTCCTTATTAAGACCTTATTTTAATATATAGATTTATTTACTTTTAAGAGTAATTCTCTCTTTAGGTAATATTATTAAAGATTATATTTTATTATTTATTAATAWYTTATATTTATTATTTATTATTAATTCTTATTATATTTATTATATACTTTTTAATATAGTTTTATTATAAGTCTTTAGCTTAAATAGTTTAACTAAATTTATATAAGAAAATATARTAATTAAAAAGTAATTAAAACTTAATAAATCCTTATTATTAAAATTTAAAGTTATAAGGTATAAATAATTATCTAAGATATATTTAAATTAAATATAATAAATATTATTAAACAAAAAAAGTTTAAGTAATTTATTTATTTATTATTTAAATGCTTTATTTACCTATTATTTAGGTATTAGCTTAGTATAAATTAAATTAATATTAAAATTAAAGATTCTTTACTTCTATATATTCTTCTCCCTTAGAATAGAGGTCCGTAGCCGTTTAATAAATAAAGGTAATATTTAGAGAGATAATATAAATAAGGTAATAATATTTAATAGAATAATACTATTAATAAAGATAAGTTTTTATTTCTTAATATAAATATTAAATACCTAAAGAATTATATTTATCTAAGGATAATATAAGTAGTAGATATAACTATTACCTTTATAATTAATAAAGAAATATTATTTATTTTTATTAACTAGTTTTTTTTAAAGGTAATTTCTAGCCTATATAAAAAAGCCTAATATTTATAGATAGTTAAGAAAAGAAAAATAATCTTTTTAAGCTTTATAAAATAATTTATTATCTATCTTAATTATAAGGCTATAAATTATAATATAATTAATTATTTTTAAAACTTTAAGTTATAAGTCTTTATTAAGCCCTAAGCTTAGTARTATAAAATATATTTTTAATATTAAAATTAAACCTAAATATTCTAATTTATTATTTTATTTAAGGTTTCTAAATATTATTAACTTATAAATAATATCTTTATTTATAAGAAATAGCTTAAAGTTATACCTTATATATTTATTATTATTATTAATTTAAAGGTATTAAATATAGTGACCTTCCTACTTATAATAGTTTTTAAAGTATTAAAAAAAACTATATTTTTATTCTTAATATAAAAGACTTTAGAAAAGTTAGTATAGTTATATTTAAAAATAATGAAATAATAACTCTTATTAAAGCCTATTAACTTAATAAGGTTATAAATATTATTATAAATAAATTTTATAAGGTATTAACTAAGTATAATTATATTTTTATATAAAACTAACTTTTAATAGCTTTATATATAATATTTATAAATAAGCTTATTTTTAATCTTCTTAAAAAAATTAACTTTAATAGTTATTTAAGATAGCTAAGTAATATTTTATTAACTTAAATACCCTATTTAAATATATTAAAATTATTAAATAAGGTTATTTAATATGCTATATATATTTAATTTTAAAATAGTTATTTTTAATTTAAAAATAAAGATCTTATAATACTATTTAACTTTAATTATATTAAAGAAATTATAAGTTAGAAGATATTAATTAATTATAAAATTTACTTTAATTTTAATATCTATTAATTAAGATATTAATAAAAGGTTTATATTTATTTTAGGTATAAATATAATTTTTTAAAGCTATACTTTTTTATTTAAGAGTAAAATTTAAATAATTCTTATACTTATAAACTAAATTAATTTATTATTAATTCTAATAATAAGGTTATATATTATAAATATTAGCTAAAAGTTAATAAAGGTATTATAATTATTAAATATATATTAGTTATAAGCTAAGTTAATAATAATTAAGTTAGCTAAATCTTTATAAATAAAAAAGATAAGAAAATAAATAAATATATTATTATAATTATAAAATAAGCTATTAATTATTAAGTTAGTAAAGACTAACTTATTATTTAATTTAAATATTATTATTAGGGGATTAGTTATTAAATACTTCTTATATTCCTCTTTTAATTTAAACTTTATAGGTTTTAGCTARGGGTATARCTAYTARTAAATAATATTATTATATTTTAAAAATAAGTTCTTATTTTTATAGTAAGAATAAAAACTTTTTTTCTTTTTTAAATTAAATTTATTAACTTAATTATTATTATAATTTTAGTTAAAGCTTTAATTTATATTATCTTTTCTTACTATTATAATATAATAATTTTAAAGGGCTTTTAAAAATTTTATAATCTTATTTTTTTATTACTTATATTACTTAAAATATTAGAGAGTAAAACAGCCTTATAACTAAATAAATTATATAATTAAAAGTAGATATTAATAAAGATATAATAAGCCTTACTTAAACCTTTAAAAAATAAATAATAAAGATAAAATTTTAGTAAGTTATAATTATTATATATATTAATTAAGTTATTAATAATCTTCTAAAATTTTTAAGTATATTTAATAATATCCTTAAAACTTTCTAATATTATATTATATAGTTAATAAATTAAAGTAGTAAAAATATTTATTTTTTTAAATTTAAACTTCTTTATAATAATATCTAAAATCTTTTAGTTATTAGTTTTATTTTTTATTAAATAATARGCYTTTAGGCCTAAATAATTCTTTATTATAATTATTACCTTAAGTTAATTTATTAAGGTAAATAATTTAAAGGTATTTATTATAAGCTAAGCCTTAATTTCTAAGCCTATTTAATATAATTATATTTCCCTTTAAGCTCTTTTATTATATAAAAAAGGAATAATTTTCTTTAAAAATTATTTATATTATAAGCTATTTTAATCCTCTTAAGTAATAATTAGACTAGATAATAATATTAAAATAAAAATATTTATAAATAAAAATAAAAAAGAAGGTAAATTAATTTAATAATATTTTTAACTAAAAATAATAAATAAATTTAAGGATTATTATTTAATAGTAAGATTAAAAATATTAATATTATTTATTTTTTAAAAAATAAACTTACTAGCTTTAAAGCTTATATTATAAGATAAAAATAAATAAAATAAAAGTTAATAATTATTACCTTTAATATTTTTTTTAAAAAGATTTATAATCTTTTTTTTATCTTTTTAATATTTAGTTTTTTTAATAAGATAAAGAAAGTACTATTATTTAATATAATAATATTTAATAATAAAAAGGTTTAGATCTTATTAAGGAAGAGTATTAATCCTTAATAATAATTATAAATCTTAGTAATAAGTAGATAATTATTTAAATAAATTTTTATTTAAAGATTTAATAACCTTTTTATACCTAGAGCTTATACTGCCCTTATTTAATAATAAGAATAAAATATAATAACTAGTTACTAAAAGAAAATTTAATATATTTAAAAATAATTAGTTTAAACTATTTTAATCTTACTTAATAAGGTATTACTATTAATTAATAAATAAAAAAAGGTAGTAGCTAGTTTTTAGCCCTTTTTAATTATTTTATTAAATAATAGCTAACTAAGAATTTAATAAATATAAATAATATTTAATAAGTTATAGAGATTTTTTTAAAGATTTTATAAAGTTTTTAGTATTTATCTAAATAAAAGTAATCTTAATAGTCTTAATCTTAATAAAGGGTAATTTAAATAGTTTAAGTAAGTATTTAAGTAAGTATTATAATTTATTTAAATATAAAAAATCTCTATTTACTTATATTAAAAAGTAATATTATATAGATAAGAATATTTAATAATAAAAAATTTAGATACTTACTTTATACTAAAGATAGTAATATAATAAATAATATTAATCTAAATATTAAATAATTCTTAATATTTAAATAATTAAGTACTTCTTATTACTATAATTATATATTATAGTAGGTATTTAGTAATTATAACTATTTATTAAATTAATTATTTAGTTAGTAAGTATACTTAAAATTTAGGAAATTAATAGCTTTATAGACTATATTAATACTTAAAGGAAGATAGAATAGATAGATGAGATAGCTAAAATATTTATTTAATTAATTATTTATAATATCTATAAATCTAGGCTTATAACTTATTAAAATAAGGTTAAATCATCCTTAATTTATATTAGTTATAAAAGAAGAGTTAGAGTTATAAGAGTTATTATTTAATATTTAGTTACTAAGTTATCACTAATTAAGCTTAGCCTTATAGCTAGATTTTAATAAGATCTATTTATTAAAAGAATATTTTATTAATAGGATTATATTAATAATTAAAATATTAGAAATACCTATTTCTTCTATTTTAGATATTAGTATTTTTATAAGGATTTAGCTATCTATATAATTACCTCTTTATTTAAGGTATAATTTAGGGTGAATCTTATAATATATTTCTTTTTAATAACTAATTCTACTATATTTATTATATTTAGTAGTTGATTTTTTATAGCCTTTAATTAAAATAAGGGTATTTTCTTTTGTATTATATAAGTAATAAGATTTATTTATAAGATTAGTAAATAATTTATCTTAATTAAGCGCAGTAGCTTTAGCCCTATAAAATTAAATAATTAATATAATAAATATCCTATATTTAGGTTTTAGGTTATATAAGGTTTAAGCTATAATTAACTTATTAAATAATTTTAAATTCTTAGCCTTTAAGCTAGTTAAAACGCGCTTAATTATTACTAAGAATTTTTTAACTATTTCTAAAGAGAATAGAGTAGCCCTAAAAAATTCCTTAAAAAGGATAAATTCTAAAGAAAAACTATAGGGTATATATAAGTAACTTAGGTATTCCTATATATCAGTTAGATTATTAATAAATAAAATATATAAAAATAGCTTATTAGTATATATTAGCTAAATATAGCTTAATATCTTAATATCTTTTTTTAGACCTTTTATGCTAAGTTTATCTAATTAGGTATAAAAATTAAATAGGTTTTTAATAATTAAGGCTACTTTAACTTAAATAGCCTATAATTTATAATTATTAATATTAATTAGCTTTAAAATTTTAATAGCCCTATCTTCTAATATATTTTTCTAAATTAGGTTTAGTGTAATAGAGTTAATAAATATTTTTTCCTAAAAGGTAGTTATAAGATAARTATAATATAATTTTTTATTAAKRCTTARTAACTATACCTAAATTAGAATAATATTTATAAAAGTCTAAAAGTAGGTTAGTTAAAAATTAAAAAGATAAAATAAAATAAATAAATAAAATTATTAATTAAAGRTAATCTAGGCTTATAACTTATTAAAAATAGGGATAGAGGGCTACTAACTAAGTAATATCTAATTAGTAGAGTAAAGTAAGTAAGGTTATAATAAAATATATTAATAAATAATTACTTATATTACTTAGCTATATAAAAGAAGGAGAAAATTATTAATTATATAAAAATAGCTAAGCTTTTTTTCTTAATCTATCTTACTAAGATACTAAGGTTTAATAGAAATATTAGAATTTAGTTCCTACTAATAACTAAGCCCTATTAAGTAGTATAAGCCCTAGATCTAGATATATTAAATATAAACGCTATATATAAGCGCTATATATTATATAAATGATATATATATACGCAATTTCTTTTTACCCTTATTTAGCCTCTTTTTTAGTAATTAATTATCTAATTTTTTCCTTAGATTTCTAAGTATTATTAGTAGTATAAATTAAGACTATACTTTAGTTCTTATTACTATTAGCTTAGCTATTTAAATATAGTAATATTAATTTCAGCAGTCCTAATATAGTATATTAATTTTAATATTTAGTAAGTTATATTCCTTATTTAGCTATAATATTCTTATTTAGATATTTCCTTATTTTAGTATTTCTATTAGATCTTAGTATTATTATTAAAATAGTATAAAAGTATTTATTAGGTTACTAAGTTTAAAATAAATTATATTATAAATTATCTTACTTTTATTTAGTAAGTATAACTAAGTAGCTTTAATAAATATAATTAAATATTTTACTAAATAAGAAGTTAAGCCTAAAAAAGATTTTTAGTTAATTAATAATTAAGTAGCTAATTAAGTAGCTAACTAAGATAATTAGTTATCCTCTTTTAATAATTACTATTTATTATTAGTAGGATAGATTAGGGAAAAGGTCTTAGTTATTTTTATATAATTAGTAATTTTCTCCTCCTTTTATATAGCTAAGTAATATAAGTAATTACTTATTAATATATTTTATTATAACCTTATTTATTTTACTTTATTAATTAGGTATAACTTACTTAGTAGCCCTTTATCCCTATTTTTAATAATAATAATAATTAAAGTTATAAAAATTTTATATATCTAAATTATTATTATTCTTATATTAAGGTTAATTAATATATATTCTAATATTAAAATAAGGTTGAATTATCCTTAACTTATTAGTTATAATAGAAGAGTTAGAGTTATAAGAGTTATTATTTAATATCTAGCTACTAAGCTATCACTAACTAAGCTTAGCTTTATAGCTAGATTTTAATACTTTTATTTAAATTATTAGCTTTATAAGCTCTATCTATCTTATATATAAGATATAGCCTATATAAGGCTTTAAGGCATATAATAGTCAGCCTATATAAGGCTTTAAGGCATATAATAGTCAGCCTATATAAGGCTTTAAGATATATAATAGTTAGCTTATATAAAGCTTTAAGATATATAATAGATAACCTTTTAAAAACGGCTATATTAAACTACTGCCCAAATTTAAAAATGATTATATCAAACTAAAAATTCTGTTTTTTAATATTTTATTATTATTTAAAAAATAAATTAGATATCTAACCTATATATACTATTTTTACTCTAGAAGATATTAGGGTAGCTTTATAAAATAGTACTATTATATATATATAAAATAATTATTATATAAAGTCTAAATAATACTACCTAAAAAGGCTTAAAAGGTAATAATAGGGCCTAAATAATAAGGCTTAAATAAAATAAGAATACTTAAATAACTTTTATAAAATCTTTATTTTTAAATACCTTTTCTAAGGCTTTATTCCTATATATTTTAAACTATAAATATATTAGCTTTTTAATAATATATACTTAAAACTTAAAATATTCTAAAACTTAATAAATTTATTTTTTAATAGGGACTTAGTTAGCTTATTAACTATTTAATATTTAATTAAAATATATAATAAATCTATTATACCTTCTAAGATCTTTTTATAAATAAAATAATAATATATAATAATATACTTACTATAAGCATAGAATTCTAGGTTTTTTATAAAAATAATAATACCTTAATTATTACTAAAAATAATAATAGCCTTAATAGTTAATTCCTTATCCTAAGGCCTAAGCTTATATAAAAAAAATTTTAGTTATATAATTTCCTTAACTACTTATATCTACCTAATATATTTAGCCTTATATATAGAGAGGGTAATAATTAGTTATTACTTAAATTACTAATTAATAATATTATTATTAATATAAAAAATAAAATTAAAAGTTAATTAATATATATTATAATTACTAATCTAATTAGAGTTAGTATAGTTTATAAGAAATTTAATAATATTTTAAAAAATAAATTAGTAGTTAAGGGTACTCTATAAATATTAAAGGATTTATTTAATAATATCTTAATAAGCTTAAGTAAGATTTAAAGTATAATAACTAACTATTAATATAAAGAATATAATATTAGGATAAGTATTTAATATAGTATATATAAATAATTTAATAATTTATTAATATTATTATTTATTTTTAATATTAATTTAATAATCTTTTAAAGCTTTTTCTAACTTAAAGTTAGTCTTTATTAAAATAGTATTTATCTTATACTTTTATTATTTAAAGTTTTTAATAACTTTCTTAAAGTATACTCTTTACTTAAGATAAAAAATTTATTATTAATAATTTTATATAATTAATATATYTAGCTARTAAAAATATARYYTAAGATTAATTATATAAAAATAAAAATTAAAGGCTTTTTTAATTTTAAGTATATCCTATTTATTAGGACTTATAATTAGTAGGTTATTAATATATAAAATAATTATTATATTTAAAGGTATAATAAATATACTTAAATTAATATTTAAAATATTAAAGCTTAAAGTCTTAATAAAGTTAATAAAGATATAAAATTAAATCCTAAATAATTATTTAAGCTTATATAAAATTTTATTAAAATAATAAATCTTATCTTTATTATTTTTATTATAATTTTTAAGTTACTTAATATAAATTTTCTTCTTTACTTATTTATAAAGAAAAGCTGTTTTAATATTTATTTATTTAATATTCTAATCTATAGTAGCTATAATAATAAAAATAATTTTATAATTTATAAATTTAATTATTAAGGCGAAAGTTTTATTATAATTAAAGCCTTTATATTATTTAAATCCTTAAATTATTTAGTATACTTTATAGTAGATAACCTCCTTATTAAAGCCTTATTTTAATATATAAACTTATTTACCTTTAAGAGTAGTTCTCCCTTTAAATAATATTATTAAAAATTATATTTTATTATTTATTAATAATTTATATTTATTATTTATTA
>KE598567.1:616303-645753 GCA_000444155.1 Cladonia macilenta KoLRI003786
AGCCTATATAAGGCTTTAAGGCATATAATAGTCAGCCTATATAAGGCTTTAAGATATATAATAGTTAGCCTATATAAGGTTCTAAGATATATAATAAATAATTTTTTAAAAAATAAATTATTACTTAAATTTAAAATGACTATATTAAACCGCCTATATAAAAATTCCGTTTTTTAATATTTTATTATTATTTAAAAAATAAATTAGATATCTAACTTATATATACTATTTTTACTCTAAAAGATATTAGGGTAGCTTATAAATAGTACTATTATAACTTATAAATAATATTATTATATGTATAAGATATAATTATTATATAAAGTCTAAATAATACTATCTAAAGAGGCTTAAAAAAGTAATAATTAAGCCTAAATAATAAGGCTTAAATAAAATAAGAATATTTAAATAACTTTTATAAAGGTCTTACTTCTAAGTATCTTTTTTAAGGCTTTACTTTTATATATTCTAAACTATAAGTATATTAACTTTTTAATAGTATATACTTAAAGCTTAAAGTATTTTAAAATTTAATAAATTTATTTTTTAATAAGGGCTTAATTAACTTATTAGCTACTTAGTACTTAGTTAAAATATATTATAAATTTATTATACTTTCTAAGACCTTTTTATAAATAAAGTAGTAATATATAATAATATATTTATTATAAATATAGAACTCTAAGTTTTTTATAAAAATAATAATATCCTAATTATTATTAAAAATAATAATAATCTTAATAGTTAATTCTTTATTCTAAAATCTAAGCTTATATAAAAGGTTTTTTAATTATATAACTTTCTTAACTATTTATATTTACTTAATATATTTAGCCTTATATATAAAGAGAGTAATAATTAATTATTACTTAAATTATTAGTTAATAATATTATTATTAATATAAAAGATAAAACTAGAGGTTAATTAATATATATTATAATTATTAACCTAATTAAAATTAGTATAGCTTATAAAAAATTTAATAATACTTTAAAATATAAGTTAGTAGTTAAGGGTATTTTATAAATATTAAAAAATTTATTTAATAGTATCCTAATAAGCTTAAATAAAATTTAAAATATAATAATTAATTACTAATATAAGGAATATAATATTAGGATAAATATTTAATATAATATATATAAGAGATTTAATAACTTATTAATATTATTACTTATTTTTAATATTAGCTTAATAATTTTTTAAGACTTTTTCTAATTTAAAGCTAGTCTTTATTAAAGTAGTAATTATCTTATATTTTTATTATTTAAAGTTTTTAATAACTTTCTTAAGATATACTCTTTACTTAAGGTAAAGAATTTTGTGACAGGAGCCATAGCTCCTACTAAGGCAGGCGCTCCTACCAAGGCCCTTATAAGGCCTATATACTTAAATACTTCTTCTATTATAGCTAGTTTACTAAGAATTAATATTACCTTAGCTATTAATTCCTACCCTTATAAAGCCTCTAAGGGTATCTTATAATATTAATTCTTCCTATAATATAGCTTATAATAGGCTTAGGATTAATAACAGCCTTTAGTAACCTAGTAAGACTTAACTTTAATAACCCTTACAGTCTTAAATTTTTAAACTAACTTAATTATATTATTTTTAGATAGGGACCTTAGTCTACTATCATCCTTACTTATTTAAGGGCCTAATAATATCCTTAGAAGGGCCTAGATCCTTAATAACCTTAAAAAAGCTTAGTTCCTTAATAACCTTAATATAATAATATTACTAGCCTATATAGCTACTCTAGAAAAAAATTAATATAATAATATAATATATAATAACTTACTAGCGACTTAAAGGTATACCTTAATAAACCTTTAAAGTTTAGTTTTTAAGAGTAAAGTAAATATATTAATTACTTAACTAAATATAAGATAATATACCTTCTTCTAAAATACCTCTACTATAACTATTAATATAAAGAGGAGGAAAGTAAAATATATTTTATTTTTAACCTTTATAAGTCTACTAATAAATATTAGATTATAAATTATTAATATAAATAACTTTTTTAATTTATAAGTTATTAAAGGAATTAATATTTAAGCCTCTATAACTTATATTTACTTAGGATAAAAAATTAAAACTAAAATATAATTAATATAATTATTAAGATACTATAAAATCTTTAAAAACTAAAAAACTTTATAAAGTTAATTACTAAAAAATTATTCTATAAAGGATATAAAATTAAATACGAAACTAAAAATAGATTAAATTAAAATAAAATAAAATAAAAATATATAAAACTTTATTAATTATTTTAAGACTCTTATTACTAATCTATTATAKAATAATACGGCTATTTATTATATACTTAAAAAGAAATTAATTTTAGAGATTCTAAATTAAGTTTATTAAACTAATATAAAACTTTCTAATACCTTCACGAGCTTTAAAAGAGCCGCCTAATAAATAAAAAATTATATTAAAATTAGTAAAAGAATAATAGAGGATTATAAAAAGTAGAGTTACTAAAAATAAATCTAATTTATAAATTAATAGGGCTAGTAGGCCTTATAAATAATAACTTAAAGGCTAAACTTTACCTAGATAAGGCCCCCTTAAGGAAATCCTTTCCCTATAATTAATTCTAGTAACTAGAAAATAGCTGATATTACCCTAAAAGAATATAAATAATAATAAGATAATAAACTCTATATATATTATACCTAATTAAGGCACTAAAGGAAAATATACTTAAATAAGCTAAAAAACATACGTCTATAATAAATAGGGCGTTATTATAAGTAAAATTAGCCTTAAAAGAGGAAGAGTATCCTATAATATTTTCTAGCCCCCCTCTAAAATAAGCTAAATATATAGTAGAATAATAATAAACTAAAAACTAAAAATATTAAGATACTAAAAAGCTAAAGATATTATAGGTTTCTATAATTAATATTAAGGATATAAAAGATTATATTAATACCTCTATAACCTTATAAAAGCCTTAGCTTTAATTTAACTAAAATACTAAATTATCTTTTAATATATTAATTAACTATAGCGCTACAGCGAATTTTATTAATAAATAGTTTATACTTTTACTTAATATAATACTATTAGACATTAAGGCTACTAAGGTAGTAGATATTAATAAAAAAATTATTAACCTTATAAAATAAGTATTATTTAAGATCTTTATAAATATCTTAAATATCCTACCTATTATATATATATTCTAGGCGATTTTAATATTAGGATATTAAGTTATATTAGACCTTCTATAACTATAAGAAATAAACTTATTAATAAATTAAAATAAAGGCTCTATATAAGTACCTAAGAATATTTAAGTTCTATATTAAAGAGATTTTAATAATAAACTAAATAACTTATTAATATATATTTATTATATAAATTAAAAAACCTTAATAATACTATTACTAGCCTACTTTAGTTATATTAATATATTTTTTAAATAAACTAGTATTATACTCTTATCTTATTATAAAATACTTAACTATATTATTAACTTAATACCTAAGACTACGCCTCCTTTCGGCTTATTATATAACTTATTAGAATTAGAGCTTAGGGTATTTAAAAAGTATATTAAATAAAATCTTAAATTAGGATTTATAAAATATTTTAAGTTACTTATTAAGTTACCTATCTTATTTATTAAAAAGAAAAATAAAAGTCTAAGGCTCTATATAAACTATTAGGGATTAAATATAATAATAGTCTAAGACTAGTACCTAATACTATTAATTTTAGAAATCCTAAATTATTTTTAGAAGGTAAGAAGGTTTACTAAAATTAACCTCTAAAATACTTATAATCTAATTTATATTAAATAAGAGGATAAGTAAAAGATTACTTTCTAAACCTATTATAACTTATTTAAATATTATATAATATCTTTTAGTCTTACTAACGCGCTATTAACTTTTTAATCTTATATTAATAAGRTATTATAYTAYYTYTTARATATTAYTATAATTATYTATTTAGATAATATCTTAGTCTATTTTAATATTATTAAAGACTATAAAGGATATATAAAAAAGGTATTAAAGGCTTTATAAAGTAGTAGATTATTTACTAAACTAAAGAAATATAAATTTTTAATAGATATAGTAAAGTTCTTAAGGTTTATTATTAACTTAATTAAGATTATAATAGACTAAAATTAAATAATAATTATAATAGAATAGCTAAAGCTAGGGTCTATAAAAGATATATAATTATTCTTAAAGTTCTATAATTTCTATTATAAGTTTATTTATTAATATAGTAAAATAACTAAAGGCCTTATAAAACTAATAAAAAGATTAAAACCTTTTATATAAATAAATAAGATAAAGCTATCTTTTAATATATTAAAATATATCTTTATTAAAGCTACCTTATTATATTATTATAACTTTATACTACTTATTATAATCTAGATAGATATAAATAATTATACTCTCTCTAATATATTCTCTTAGAAATAAGAGGATATTTATAATTACTTTATTATCTTTTATAATAAAAAGCTAATTATTATTAAAATAAATTATAGAATACTAGACTAAGAGCTTTTAATTATAATAATCTTATTCTAAGTTTAAAAGAAATACCTTAAAAAAGTTTAATATAAAATTATAGTACTTACTAATTACTATAACCTTAAGTTATTTCTTATAATAAAAATATTAAGTAGAAGATAAGCCTATTAGGCTAAGTTTTTATTAATATTTAACTTTAAAATTTATTATATACCTAGTAAATATAATCTAGCTGATAACCTCTCTTAAAAAAAAGACTATAAAAACTTAGATAGGTTTTATATAATAATATCCTTCTTTAAACTTACTATTACCTAAGTAATAAAGGGAAGATAAGCCTCTAAAGAAATATTAAAAAATATAAAAGACTTAGAATAAAATAATAAAAAGATAAATTAATTCTTAAAAACTATTTTAAATATTATTAAAAATAGCTTATAATAAGACCTAGTAGCCTTATTAGCTTAAGGTATAAATTATAAATAAATTAATAAACTATTCTACTTTTAGAGTTTAAGAATATATATACTAAATAATAAAAAGTTATAACTATAGATATTAAGAAATTTCTATAACTCCTTAATAATAAGATACTTTAATAGAGATTATATAAATATTTTAATTTACTACTAATTTTACTAGCTAACTATAAGAATAGATATTAGTAAGTATATTAAAACTTATAATACTTATTAAAAAGTAAAGTAAGCTTATTATTCTCTATATAAAAAATTACTAATAATACCTATCCTAAATAGGCTATAAATAGTTATTATAATTAATTTTATTATAGACTTACTTCTAAGCTAAAACCTTATTAATAAAATAACCTATAACTCTATTATAGTAGTAGTAGATTATTTTAATAAGATATACTATTATATTCTAAGCATTATAATACTAGATTCTAAATAATTTATAATATTATTTATATAATATATCTTCTAACTYTATAGTATRYCTAATTCTATTATTARTAATTARGATAAACTATTTATCTCTTACTTCTAATATTACCTTTCTAAGGCATTAAGTAGTAACTATAGACTTATAATATTATATTATTAATAAATAGATAATCTTATAGAAAGGAATAATTAGGTATTAAAATAATATCTATATATCTATATTAACTATTAATAAGATAACTAGATTTCCCTCCTCCTTTTTATAAAGTATATATATAATAGTTTAAAATATATAACTATCTATAAAATACTATTCTATATTTATTATAATTAAGAACTAAAACCTTTCTAGTTCTCTACTATAATAAAGGAGGTATATATAAGGGTAGAAGAAATAATAAAAAAATTAAAATCTTTATATAAAAAACTTTAAGAAGACCTTATATAAGCTTAAAATTAATAAGCCTTATACTATAACTAAGGTTATAAATATTAATAATTTAAAAAAGGCTAATAAATATAGCTTTTAACTATAAATATTAAATTATAAAGGCCTTTAAAAAAGTTAGACTATAAATACCTTAAACCTTTTAAAATCTCTAAGATTATAAGCTTAATAATATATTACCTAAAACTACTAAAAATAATAAAGATATATTTTATCTTTTACTCTAAGCTCCTAAAATATTATTAGAAGAATATAATAAAGGGTTAAATACCTCTACTACCTCTATTAATAAGCCAGATTACGGATAATATTAATAAATATAAATAAGAGATAAAGGAGATCCTAGACTCCTACTTATACTATTAAAAATTATAGTACTTAGTAATATAAAAGGAATATCTTAAAAAAAAAAATTCTTAAGAGCTACCTAAGTATATAAAAAATTATAAAGCTATAGTATAATAATTCTATTATAATTACCCTTTTAAGCTAAGACTAGAAACATAAAAAGTATAAAGGTATATATAAGCCTCTAAGGGCATAATATATATAGTTAGAAGATTATAGAGGTCTAATAAAATTATTACTATAAAGGTCTAAAACAATTAATTAATATAAAGTCAGAGGGTTATTATTATAGAGGTTACAGGCATTACTAAGTTTAAGACTATAAAGATTATAGATATTATAATTAAATATAAGTCTATAGATATAAAGCTTAACTTTAAGATAATAAATATAAAACTAAATTATAGTTATATAAATTATAGAATATAAAAATTATATTTATAGTAAATACTTAAGAGATATTTATAGTAAATACTTAAGGCTTATAAATAAGTTAATAATCTTTATATTTATTTTTATATTTAATCTTATCTTTAACCTTACTTCTAACTTTAATTACCTTATAACTAATAACTATATATTTTTAACCCTAGTTTAATTATTCTCTTAATTATATACTATAACTTTAGATATATTATAAAAGAAACCTATATAATCTAAGAAAATAAGCTATAACTTATAGTTAAATAGAAGTAATAGATAATTATAAGTTCTAAAAAATAATAATAATATAAAGAGTTTTAACTTTTTAAAACATAAACTTTTTAATTTATTTTTAAAAATAGTTATTAAGTTACTTAAAGATATTATACTAAAACTTATTAATAATAAAAAGGTATTAAATATATTCTTTAAAAAAATACGTCTATCTAACTTCGCTATAAGAGTTATTATTATAATTAATATTATAATTACTAAGTTTAAAGATTACTAGCTATTAAATTTTAATATTATTAAATATATTATTACTAGCCTACTACTTATTTATATAAAATATCTATTTAAAATTGGTAATGCTTATAGAGTATTTAAGTATAATAAAAATTCTGCTTATATACTAATAAGTAAGGAGAGATTAAAAGAGAATTAAAAAGATATTATTATCTATAAATTATTATCTAAATATAGTAGAGGTCTTATACCTTTTAAAAATAAAATAAATTTTTCTTTAATTATTAACTTACTAGCTAATTTTCTTATAACTTTAAAGTTTTTAACTTTAAAGCCCTTAATTTCTAAGTTTTTTAGTAAAACTCTTTTTAAACTAGCTAAATATAAGATAGCTTTTAACTCTTTTTTATTATTAAGTACCTTACTATCTATATTAATAAAAGTCTTAAAACCTTCTAAAAAGGCTCTTATAAATACTTTATAACAACTTACCCTATTAGTCTATAAAGGCTTTAATAAACTTATATTAAAGCTGAAATAATATAAGAAAGATAAAGACGTCTAGTTAATAACTATAAATATAAATATAAAGTTATTATTTATAAACTCTAAGACTACCTTACTTATAAAGGTTTTAACCTCTAAGGTTATAATAACTATAAAGATTTTAACCTTTAAAATTATAATAATATTACTAGTAATTCTTAAGGCTTAACTTATAAAGGGCCTTCTAACCCTTATAATAGTACTACTAATAATCCCTAAGGCTATTATATTAGCAGAACTACTTTTAGCCTCTAAAGCTATAGTAGCTATAAAGACTTTAACCTTTAAGATTATAATATTACTACTAGTAATCTCTAAGGTTACTATACCAACAGAACTATTTTTAGCCTTTATAAATCTTAGTACTCTTCTAATATAGTAGCTACCTATTATATTAATATTAGCCTCTATAAGAATAACTATACCTCTATATAATTTTATATTAAATAAGGATAATAATAAACTTAAAAACCTATTATATAATAGCTATAATTATATAGACYTATATAATAATAAGTACTACCTTTTATTAAAATTTAAATAATAAGACCCTATTAAAGAGTAGAACCTTTTTAGGGTAGTAATATAAAGCTATTTAATTTATATTATTAAAAGTCTTAGCTAACCTACTCTTAGCTAGCTTAACTAAACTCTATATATAAACTCCTAAACTCTTAGTCCCCTTCTAATTAGTTATACCTATAAGATAAACCCTAATATCCTAATTATAGCCTCTTATGCTTTAAGTATTCCTATTAATAAACTATTACCTTCCCTACTACTTAATACCAAGATAAAGGGGAAGCTTATATTTAAAAATATAGAAATAAAACTAATAAATATAAAACTTATATTAAATAATATTACTAACTTTTATATATAAGCTATACTAGTAGCTAAATATCTTAATATATTAATTATAACCTAAGCTACCGCCCTTAAAGGGGCTATTAAAATATTAAGAAGCTTTATAACTTTAAAGTACTTATTAAATAAAAAATAAATATTAATTATAAATACCTATACTACTTTAAAAGATATATTTAATAAGAGTATTATAATAAGAAATACTCTCTAAATTAATCTTACTAAATTTATAAACGGGGAGAGAATCTTTAAATATAATATAAATCTTAATATATTATTTTCTATAACTACTAACTAGGGTTAATAGGCCTCTAAGGCCATTGCTACTAATATAATATAAGGTTAGTATATAAACTAGGAATAAAATTATACTTATAAAGACTATAAGCTATAAAGAGGAGGATTATAATAAGAGTTATAACTCTTACTAAAGTAAGCACTCCTACTAAGGCCCTTATAAGGCTTATATATTTAAACACTTCTTCTATTATAGCTAGTTCACTAAGAATTAATATTACCTTAGCTATTAATTCCTACCCCTATAAAGCCTCTAAAGGCATCCTATAACAAATTTATTATTAATAATTTTATATAATTAATATACTTAGCTAGTAAAAACATAGCTTAAGATTAATTATATAAAAATAAAAATTAAGGGCCTTTTTAATTTTAAGTATATCTTATTTATTAAGACCTATAATTACGCTGCGTAATAAGTCAGGTCAGGTTTTTTTAGTATATTTTTAAAAATTTTTATTTTCTTAATAACTTTTTTATCTATTAAGATAATTTTAATATTAGGGTATAGATTAAAAGCCTTACTTAAGGGCTTTAGAATAATACTCTAATCACGCTAAAGTAATCTAAGTTAGTAGAGTTATTAGTATTAAGAGTAATAAGTTAGGTTAGATTTTTAAAAAAATCCTAACTTAACCTAATTTTTAAGTATTTATTTTAAAACTTTAATAACTTTACTAACTTATATTAGTTTAACGTAATTAGGGTATCGTTTTAAAGCCTTTAAGTAAGGCTTTTAATCTATACCCTAATATTAAAATTATCTTAATAGATAAAAAAGTTATTAAAGGAAAGAGTATAAAAAAGTTAAAGTCTTAATAAAAACCTATTACGCGGCGTACCTATAATTAGTAGGTTATTAATATATAGGATAATTATTATATTTAAAGGTATAATAAATACGCTTAAGTTAATATTTAAGGTATTAAAATTTAAAGTCTTAATAAAGTTAATAAAAGTATTATATTAAACTCTAAATAATTACTTAAGCCTATATAAGGCTTTATTAAAATAGTAAACCTTATCTTTATTATTTTTATTATAATTTTTAGGTTATTTAATATAAATTTCTTTTTTTACTTACTTATAAAGAAAAGCTATTTTAATATTTATTTATTTAATATCCTAAACTATAATAGTTATAATAGTAAGAATAGCCTTATAATTTATAAATTTAATTATTAAGATAAAAGTTTTATTATAATTAAAGCTTTTATATTATTTAAATTTTTAAATTACCTAGCGCGCTTTATAATAAATAACCTTTTTATTAAAACTTTATTTTAATATATAAATCTATTTACTTCTAAGGATANAGGTATAATAAATATTATTAAATAAAAAAAGTTTAAATAATTTATTTATTTATTATTTAAATAATTTATTTACCTATTATTTAAGTATTAGCTTARTATAAATTAAGTTAATATTAAAGTTAAGGATTTTTTATTTTTATATCTATATATTCCTTTTTTTTAAAGCGGAGATTTATAATTATTTAATAAATAAAAGCTTTAATAACTATAATAATATTTAAGAAGATAATATAAATAAGAAGATAATATTTAGTAAAGTAATATTATTAATAAAGATAAGTTTTATTCCTTAATATAAATATTAAATACTTAAAGAATTATACCTATCTAAAGATAATATAGATAGTAGATATAACTATTATTTTTATAATTAATAAAGAGATATTATTTACTTTTATTAACTAATTTTTTTTAAAAGTAATTTCTAACCTATATAAAAGAACTTAATATTTATAGATAATTAAAAAAAAATAGCCTTTTTAAGCTTTATAAAATAACTTATTACTTATCTTAGTTATAGGGTTATAGATTATAATATAATTAATTATTTTTAAAACTTTAAACTATAAATTCTTATTAAGCCTTAAACTTAATAATATAAGATATATTCTTAATGTTAAAGTTAGACTTAAATATTTTAATTTATTATTTTATTTAAGGTTTTTAGGTATTATTAGTTTATAAATAATATTTTTATTTATAAAAAATAACTTAAAATTATATTTTATATATTTACTATTATTATTAATCTAAAGATATTAAATTTAATAGCCTTTCTACTTATAATAGCCCTTAAAGTATTAAAAGAAAAAAAAAACTATACTTTTATTCTTAATATAAAAGACTTTAGAAAAATTAATATAGTTATATTTAAAGGTAATAAAATAATAACTTTTATTAAAGCCTATTAACTTAATAAGATTATAAATATTATTATAAATAAGCTCTATAAGGTACTAGCTAGGTATAATTATATTTTTATATAAAGCTAACTTTTAATAGCCTTATATATAATATTTATAAATAAGTTTATTTTTAATCTTCTTAAAAAAATTAATTCTAATAGTTATTTAAGGTAGTTAAATAATATTTTATTAACTTAAATATTTTATTTAAATATATTAAAATTATTAAATAAAGTTATTTAATATATTAAAATTATTAAATAAAGTTATTTAATATATTATATATATTTAATCTTAGAATAATTATTTTTAACTTAAGAATAAAAATCTTATAGTATTATTTAACTTTAATTATATTAAAGAAATTATAAGTTAGAAGATATTTATTAATTATAAAATTTATCTTAACCTTAATATTTATTAATTAAGATATTAATAAAAGGTTTATATTTATTTTAAATATAAATATAACTTCCTAGAGCTATACTTTTTTATTTAAAAATAAAATTTAAATAGTTTTTATATTTATAAACTAAATTAATTTATTACTAATTCTAGTAATAAGGTTATATATTATAAATAATAACTAAAAATTAATAAAAGTATTATAATTATTAAATATATATTAGTTATAGGCTAAGTTAATAATAATTAAGTTAACTAAGTCCTTATAAATAAAGAAAATAAGAGAGTAGATAGAAATATTATTATAATTATAAAATAAATTATTAATTATTAAGTTAATAAAGACTAAYTTATTATTTAATTTAAATATTATTATTAAAGGATTAGTTATTAGATACTTCTTCTATTTTTTCTTTAACTTAAATTTTATAGGTTTTAGCTAAGGATATAACTACTAATAAATAATATTATTATATTTTAAAAATAAGTTTTTATTTTTATAATAAGAGTAAAAACCTTTTTTTTAGCTAAATTTATTAACTTAATTATTATTATAATTTTAGTTAAAGCTTTAACCTATATTATCTCTTCTTATTATTATAATAATTTTAGAAGGTTTTTAAAAATTTTATAATTTTATTTCTTTATTATTTATAGTACTTAAAATATTAGAGAGTAAAATAACCTTATAATTAAATAAATTATATAGTTAAAAATAAATATTAATAAAAGTATAATAAACCTTATTTAAATTTTTAAGAAATAAATAGTAAAGGTAAGATTCTAATAAACTATAATTATTATATAAATTAATTAAGTTATTAATAACTTCTTAAAATTTTTAAATATATTTAATAATATTCTTAAAGCTTTCTAGTATTATATTATATAGTTAATAAATAAAAATAATAAAAATATTTATTTCTTTAAACTTAAACTTCTTTATAATAATATCTAAAATCTTTTAATTATTAGTTTTATTTTTTATTAAATAATAAGCTTTTAGGCTTAAATAATTCTTTATTATAATTATTACTTTAAGTTAATTTATTAAGATAAATAATTTAAGAATATTTATTATAAGCTAGTCCTTAATTTTCTAGGCTTATTTAATATAATTATATTTCCCTTTAAATTCTTTTATTATATAGAGGGGGAATAATCTCTTTTAAGAATTATTTATATTATTAATTATTTTAATCCTCTTAGGTAGTAGCTAAATTAAATAATAATATTAAAATAAAAATATTTATAAATAAAAATAAAAAAGAAAGTAAATTAATTTAATAATATTTTTAATTTAAAATAATAAATAAATTTAGGAGCTAGTATTTAATAATAAAATTAAAAATATTAATACTATTTATCTCTAAAAGAATAGACTTACTAACTTTAAAGCCTATATTATAAAGTAAGGATAAATAAAATAAGGATTAATAATTATTATCTTTAATATCTTCTTTAAAAAAATTTATAATCTTTTTTTATCTCTTTAATATTTAACTTCTTTAATAAGATAAAGAAAGTACTATTATTTAATATAATAATATTTAATAATAAAAAGGTTTAGGTCTTACTAAGGAAGGATATTAATACCTAATAATAATTATAAATTTTAATAATAAATAGATAATTATTTAAATAAGCTTTTACTTAAAAATTTAATAACTTTTTTATACCTAAAGCTTATATTACCTTTATTTAATAATAAGAGTAAAATATAATAGCTAGCTATTAAAAAAATTTAATATATTTAAAAATAATTAGCCTAAACTACCCTAACTTTATTTAATAAGATATTACTACTAATTAGTAAGTAAAAAAAGATAATAATTAATTTTTAATCCTTTTTAATTATTTTACTAAATAATAGTTAACTAAGAGTTTAATAAATATAAATAATATTTAATAAGTTATAGAGATTTTTTTAGAGATTTTATAAAGTTTTTAGTAYTTATYTAAATAAGARTARTCTTAATARTYTTAATCTTAATAAAAAGTAATTTAAATAGTTTAAATAAATATTTAAATAAGTAATATAGCCTATCTAAATATAAAAAATCTCTATTTACTTATATTAGGAAGTAATATTATATAAATAAGAATATTTAATAATAAAAAATTTAAATACCTACTTTATATTAAAAATAATAATATAGTAAGTAATATTAATCTAAGTATTAAATAACCTCTAATATTTAAATAGTTAAGTATTTCTTATTATTAAGTATTTAATAATTATAGCTATCTATTAAATTAATTATTTAATTAATAAGTATATTTAGAATTAGGAGATTAGTAGCTCTATAAGCTATATTAATATTTAAAGGAAGATAGAATAGATAGATAAAATAATTAAGATATCTATTTAATTATCTATTTATAATACTTATAAATCTAGGCTTATAACTTATTGAAATAAGGTTAAATTATCCTTAATTTATTAGTTATAATAAAAGAGTTAAAGCTATAAGAACTATTATTTAATATCTAGCTACTAAGCTATTACTAACTAAGCTTAGCTTTATAGCTGGATTTTAATATCTAATATTAAGATATTAATATTTATTAAGATCTTAACTTTTATATCTTTAATAATATAATTTTCTATTAAATCTTTATTATAGTAATAGTATTATTTAGAAATATATTTTAAATATAGATTCTAATAATATTAAATTATTTAATATAATATATTTTAGAATTAATATTATATATT
Source organism: Cladonia macilenta KoLRI003786 (assembly GCA_000444155.1). NCBI lineage: Eukaryota > Fungi > Ascomycota > Lecanoromycetes > Lecanorales > Cladoniaceae > Cladonia > Cladonia macilenta. The sequence goes on from KE598567.1 coordinate 630,472, forward strand.
AAAATAAATAATATTATTATCTTAACTTTTAATTTAAAATTAGATATTAAGTAAGTAAGAAATATTTAATTATTTAATAATATTATATAGCTACTATCTAAATATATTTATTTTCTTAAATTAATAATATAGTAGCTAGCCTATACTATTATATATTATTAGTTATAAAATATATATCTAATACTTTACCTTTAATAGGCTTTATATTAGATTAGATAATTTAATTATAAAGATCTTTAATAAAGTTTAAATAAACTTTTTAAGATATAATTTATTATTCTATTTTTTTTAAATAAAACCTTAGATATATCTTAATATAAAATTAAGATTATATCTCCTAAAAATATTATATAAGATAATAAATATTAATATAAATTATTTTTAGAAGTAAAACTTACCTTATATTAATTATATAGGTAGTAAGAATTTTTACTTTTTTTAATAATAATTATAAAGTCTATATTAATTATATCTTTATAATAATTATTTATATTATTAAATACTTTATTAGTATATATATTAAACTAACTATAATAATAAGCCTTATTAAGCTTATTTAATAAAAACCTAGTTTTTATAAAAGCTACTACTATTAATTTTTTCTTTTTTATTTAATTTTATATAGATACTTAATATACCCTTTAGATTCTTAGCTAAAAGATTTTAAATTAATTTAAATTACTATTCTTATATTAATAATTTAAATTATATATATTTTTATTTTTTAGTTAATAATTACTAGTTAAGAGGCTAGCTAGAAGTAATAGTTAGTAAGAAAAAAGTAAAATAAATATAGGTATATTTAGTATCTATTAAAAAGCTAATAATACTAATTATTAGTTTAATATTAATATATACTAATTAAGTATATAAACTTAATTTTAGTTAAAAAAAATATTAATTTACTATAGGATTTTAGTATATATTAGGGTATATAGTAGTATTCTAATATAATAAATAAGATACCTATAATAGATGCCTAAAAATATTATATAAGTAAAAGAAAGATAAGTTATATTAACTAAATTCTTAATAAAAGTTATTTTTTTAAAGATACCTTTATTATTTATATGTAGATAGGAGCTTAGTAAAATTCTAATAGTTTTTATTAGAAATAGGGGGCTACTAATTAAGCGGGATCTGATTAATAGAGTAAAGAAGATAGAATATATTAGTAAGCTATTACTAATCTTACTTAGCTMTATAGAAGGAGGAGAAAACCGTTAATTATATAAAAGTAGTTAAGCCCCTTTTCTTAATCCATCTTACCTAGATATTAAGGTCTAATAGAAATACTAAAATAAGGGCTTACCTAAACAGGAATGTTGTTGCCAAATAAGGAATATAATTCCCTAAATGCCGAAATTAATATGCCGTATTAGGAATGTTGAAATTAATATGGCTAAATTTGGATAGCTAAGCCAATAGTAGTAGGGGCTAGAATATAGTCTAGATTTACACCACTAATAATAATTTGAAATTAATAGAAAATTAGGAATTAATCTCTAGGATAGGGGCTATCTATAATGCATAACAGTAATATATAGTATAATATAATACATAACTTTATATAACTTATAAATTCTAATATTTTTAATCTTAAGTAATAAAATTAAACTAGATTTCTTTATTTTTATTAAGCTAATAAAGGAATTTATTAAGAATTATATCTTTTATAGGCTAGTTAATATTATATTAAAATTCTAAATTTAAGCTATTATATAAAAGGAATAATTAATTAAAGATATTATTTATTTTAGTTAAGTAGATACTATATAGGATAATTAATATATAATCTTTAGATTTTTAATAATATAAAGTATCTTCTAATATATAGTATTTAGATTATTATTAAATTTATATTAATAAATTATATAAAAATATTTTATAAAAAAGTTATACTATTTTTTAATTAATAATTTTAGTAAGTATTATTTAATATTAATAAAAATTATTAACTACTAATTTATAGTAGTCCTTTAAAGATAAGATTATAAATTTTATTAAACTAAATCTTTCCTTTTAATAATAATAATATTTTTAATCTTAATAATAAATAGATAAATATCCTAGAAGGTTATTTTAGATTTATAATAAATAATTAGTTTAGGATAATATCTATTATTATAGAATTTATTAAAGAATTAATATTAGCTAGGTTCTAATACGTGTTATATTAATAGTTAATATTATTTATAATATTATTATTAGAGGTATTAAAGTTAGTATTCCTTCTCTAATTTAACCAAATAGATATTTTTATAAGTTCTATTTTTTATGCTTTTATAGATTAATTTATTTTTTAAGTTCTAGTTAGAGTATTACTAGTAGATAATAAAGGGAAGATATCTTTAATATCTAGTAAAATACCTTTTAAAAGTAAGTTTTATTAATTTTATTATTCTTATTTACTTAGATTACTTACTAAATCAAATATGATTTTACTATTAGATATATTATATTAATAGTAATTAGAAATACTAGCGTATTTAGATATAATTAAAGTTAAGGAAATAAGTCTTAATATAATAAATTATTTATAGTTCCTCTTAAAGAAAGTACTAATATAAATTTATAAAATAATATTTAGCTATGAGCTTAGTAAATTCTTTATGGTTTTATAATAAAATTAATTTGTTAATAACTTATTTCTATAGGTATCCTAGAAGTTCTATAGAATCTATTTATTATATAGTCTTTTTAATAGATCTTTATTCTAGTAGATTAGGATAAGGATTTATTATAATAATATTTTTAATATATTAGTAAATCTAAAACCGGCCCCGCTAGCCCTAGGCGAAGGGCGTTAGCTTTAGGAGCCTTAGAGGCCCTAAGCCTTCTATTTTAGCCCTTTTAGCCTTAATTTAGCCTTAAGCTAGTCTTAGACTCCTAAAATTAATCCTACTATTCTAATTATATATATTCTTCTAAGGGCTAGCTTTTAAAATAGCCTCTAAAATAACTCTAACTCAAAGCTAAAATTTTAATATTCAGAATTAATAAGTATATTTAGTAAGATATCTTTGAAAATATTTCTAATATTATTAAATTTTAATATTTGGAATTATATAATTAAGTTAATTTTTATATAGAAGTATATTAATAGTAATATACTAAGTAATAATAAATAATAGTAAATAAAATAGATAAAATATTTTATAAATTATATTTAGATTTTAAAAAAGTATACTTAAATTCTAAAGACTTTTAAATTAAGTTATAATATTATTTTAGAGGCTATTATAAATACTATAAAGAGGTTTTCTTTTTAGTCTTAGGCTAGCCTTAAAAATCTTAGGAATTTATAATACTAGCTTTAAACTTTTTAGAGTTAACTATCTAACTATTTAGCTCTAGGCTCTTAAGGCTAGCTTAGGGCCTCTAAGGCTAAAAGAAAGCTATTTTAGATTTGCTAACATAGTAATAATATACTTTACTAGAGCTTTATCAAGTATTTTTATACTAATTTAAAGGAAGAAATTATAAATCTATCATATAAAAAGATTAAAAGAATAATATTATGATCTAATAAAGCTAGTTTAAGATAAGTGTATAGAGATTAGAACTAAGCTAATTAAAGTAATTTTAGTAGATTAATCTATAGAGACTAAAGTAAGTTAAATAGGAAAACTATTAGAGGAGTAAAATTCCCTTAAAAGTAAGTAGTACCTAACTACTAAGAGTAGTCTTATAATTTAGAAAAGTGCTAAGCTTATAGCTTCTAATATAACCTAATTATATTATATAACACTACCTAAAATCCTAATTATAGCCCTTTAGAAGTATAACTAATATAGATAATTTATAACATTAATATATAGGTAGAATATAGCCTTATTAGTTTCTTTTTAATAATATAGCTTGGTAGCTTAGATAAGTATAGTAAAATTAAGGGTATAAAGAGTAGTAATAAGTAGATTTAGAGTAGATTTTTAGCTAGTAAAAAAAAAAGGGGGCTTTTAAGGGCTTAAAATAAAGATTAAAAACTAGTTTACTAAAAAGGTAAGTTAGTAGCATAGATACTACTATTTAAAATAAAGAGAAAATAGAATTATAACTATATAGCTACTTAATAGAGTAAAGTAAATAAATAAAAATAAGTATCTTTCTATAAAGTAAAAGAGTAGAAGAAAGTAACTTTAGAGAATTAAAAATATACTTATAAATTTACTATAGTTAATGAATTAATAATATTAAATAAACTAGCTAATGCTACTATATATTATATTAGTATTAAGTAGTAGAAAGATAATGTATTTCTAATATATTAAAGTACCTACTTATAGGTGCTTATCTATAGACAGAAGGCATATTTATCTATAAGTAAGTATATAGACGAAGAGTCTATAGATAAGTAGCCCCCTAGAGGTAATCTATAACGCTAAAGAGAGTAGCTATAGATTTTATTATAAAATAATTAAAAGAGATATAGAGATACTAGGCGTTAGTATAAGAACTTAAGGCCTATATAGAAAGCCTATAATAATATTAGGGTTTTTTTAGATTTAAGGTATATAAGGAGTGTAAAATATATACTACTAAGAGGCTTAAAGGGTTAAGTCTTAATATATAAATACTTAAAAAGCTAGTATACTTATTACCTATAATAAAAATAAATAGCTAGTTTTCAAAAAAAACTAGATAGCTTAATTATAAATATTAAATACTATATTCTAGCCTAATAAAATAATAATAAAGAGGCTATAGAAATAAAAAAATAATTAAAGAAATATAAGCTAGAAAAAAAGCTTTATATTATCTAAAAGTACTATTATACTTAGAAGGATATATGTCATGATATAGCCTTATGCCTAGCATTTCTGCCAAGGCGATGCCTTGGCAGGCACATTAGGTTAGTTCCTAGGAACTATAGAAATATCATTAATTCATTACCTTACCAAAGACCTTATAACGTTGTAATATAGTAGTAATGGTATAGGTTCTAAGCTCCTAGTATTATTAACTACTAGAAATAAGATCTTAATACTAGCTCTTAATACCAGCTTCTTTATACTACCTAGTAATAATACTATCAGAACTTTATTAATCCTCTATAAAGCCCTTTAAGCCCTTTAAACCCCTATTAATTTAATTCTATAATTATTATATTATCTATACTATCTCTACTATATCTATTATATTTATTATATTTATTACGTCTATTATACTAAATCTATTATATTTATATTAAAGCTATAGTATAGCTTTTTCTTAGAAATACTTCTATTACTTAATAACTTATAGCTTTATAAAGTTTTAATACTAAAATCTAGTAAGATTAAAGATTACTTTTATATATATATATATCTATTAAGCCTTTTAAGTTAAGTAGGTCTTTTAGATCTTATAATTCTCCTTAAAACTCTTACCTTAATATTTTTAGAAGGAAAGAACACTTAATATATCTTCTAAACTAAGGTTATTTTTCTATAGAGGAAGTAACCTCCTACTATTTTTTATTAAAAATTTTATTTATCTTAATTAATCTTAACTTACTTTATTTTAATTATCTTATTATTATTCCTAGTATTAGTCTTTCCTTATTATTATTATAATAGAAATTAAGTTAGTTTTCTTATTATCTTTTTTATTACTTATTATATAARACTTATCTTATAGTATTATTATTAAAGTATATTAACTCTATACCTTTTTAGAAAGTAGATACGCTTATTATATTATTATCTTAAAAAATATTTATTCTATTATTAAGGATATTATTATTATATACTTTTAGTTAGAAGGAGTCTATTTAAAAAAACTTTTTAAGAAAATAATTTATATTAAGATAATATTATAAGAGGCCTTTATAAATTTAAGTTATATACCTTTATTAACCTAGCTAGTTAAGTAGGCCTATAATAAAATATTATTATTCTTATTATACTTAAATATTAAAGCTTTTAAATAATATATTAAAGATATAATTATATTATTTATTAGCTCTTACTAAGATTCTATTATAATAAAAAAGATTATTTAAAATACTCCTCTAATAAATATAGTATAGGAACAGCCTTATAATAGTATTAATATATAGTAATAATCTTAATAGGGTTAGCTAAATCCTAATAATAACTTTAATAATATTAGCTTTAATAAATAGTAATAGAAGTTATTATAATCTTTACTTTATAATAATCCTAATAACTATTTTTTATTAGGTAGTAGTAATAGTATTATTATATCTTTCCTTATAACTAAAGTACTAATAGGATACCCCTTACCTTTATATCTTAATAATATTAGCTTTTTTAACCTTAGAGTAGATAGAGATAATTTAATAATTAAAAAGAAGTATATTATTTTCTAAGATATCTTTATTTTTATTAATAAGCTTAAGGAGATATAGAGATAATATAATAAAAAATAAGTTTTAAAAGTTATCTCTAATTATCTAAAAAATATAGTAATAAATTAATATACTATTAAATTATTAGAATTTAAGTATATTATTCTAAAGATTATTATTTTAGAATAATAAATAAAGMTTCTAATCTAATAATTTAAGGAAGATATTAGTAAGGCTATAAAGCTAATATACTTAAAAAAATTTATAATAAGTAATATCTTATATAATATTAACTTTAAAAAATTTACTTAAGCTATCTTTTATTATACTAGAATAATAAACTTAAAAAATATATAACTAATTATAGCTTAGAATAACCTTATTCTAAGCTTTTAAAATATAATCCCTTAGCCTATAGTAAGTATTATAGTATATTTATTCCTAAAATAATTAAATATTAAATAATATATCTAGTATAAGCTTATATTAGAGGAAGATAGAATAATATAAAGAGTTATTAATAAAGTTATTAATAAAGGCGGATTTTTTAGTTAGTATATAAATTAGCTAGTAAGATTTTCTAAGCCTCTAATTCTATTCTAATATAATAATAGATAGTAGCCCTATTAAAGCTATTTTAATAATTATAATAATAAAAATTATAGAAATTTAAACTATTAGGCTAATAAATAACTATAATATATACCTTAAAATTAATACTCTTTAAGAGAAAGTTTATCTACTTTATAATAACCTCTATAAATAACTAGAGAATAAATAAATAGATTAAATTTATCTAAATTCCTACTATACTAGTTAAAGACCTTATAGGATAAAAAGCCTTATATAAGTCCTAAAAGACCCTACTAAAATAACTTTAATAATAAAGGTTAAAATAATTTCTAGTAATAATCTATTAAAGTTTATTATAAAAATAAAAATATTAATAAGCTTAATAATTATAGTCTTACTAAAGAATCTAAAGACCCTTAGGACTTTAAGTACTATAATAATAAACTCTTTAAAAAGTAGTTTAAGCTAGAGGAAAAAACTTATAATTTTTTTATTAAGCCTATAAATAAGATATATTAAAGGTATAAAAAATTATTTACTTTAAGAAATAAACTCTATTAATATTTATAAGACAAATATTATAGCTTAAGATAAAAAAAACTTAAAGTATCTTTAATTTATAAAGCTTATTATATAAAGGAATCTACCTCTAGCCCTTATATTATTAAGTCTTAAATAGATTATATTAAATATATAATAAAAGCTAGCTTTTAGAATTAGTATTATATTATAACTAAAATCTAATACTTACTTAATAATATATTATAAAAAGTATATTTAGATACTAATTACCCTATTACCTTAGATAATAAATATTTTCTAAAAATATATATACTCTATACTAAAGTTAGGATAATAGATTATCTATTTATAATTAAAGATATTAAAAAAGCTTATTACTTTATTATAGAATATATAAAGGTACCTCTTCTACTACCTAAAAAATCTAATATTAATAAGCTTATATTAGTAAAGGTTACTATTAATATATATCTAATTAATAATTTTTAAGTTAATATATTAATTAGAATAGATACTATAAGACTTAAAGAAATTAATATTATTATAATAAAGAGATATACCTATATTATAAGTTATAATATATAAATTCTTATTAAGATTAAGCTATAAGGTACTAGAATCTAAAGGGTAATTAAAATAAAAAATAATATATTAATAAAATTAAAAAAGTAAATAATAATTTTTATTAATTATTATATAAACCTCCTAAACTATAATCTCTTTTTTAAGTCTAATGAGTTAAAGTTTATACTTTATACTTATTTTATAAATACTTTAGTTAACTCTATTTTAATAAAGAATAAGTCTTTAATCCTAATATCTATTATAAAGAAAACGTGTTTTAGGTATATTATAGAGATATCTTATAATAATTATTACCTTACTACTTTAAAGGTAGTAAACTTAGTAATAAGACTTCTAAAAAAGACTTACTAAGCTAAATAGATTTAATAAATATTAAAGATAACTATTATATACATAGCTTTAATAAATATAGGTTCTTTTATTAAGATAAAAACTATTTTATTAAATATTATTTTAATAAAAATAAAGGAAACTCTACTACTTAATAGTATTATTATATACAGCCCCCTTAATAACCCTATTATAATAAGGTTAGTAAAAGTTATCTTTATATATCCTAAACTTTAGAAGGACTCTAGTTTTATTAATATTCCTTAAAATTAATAAATAAGGATCCCCCTTAAGCTAGGATAAGAAGATAAGATTAATAATTTTATTAAAATATACCCTATTAACTAAAGAGATAAGTAGGTTATTAATAAAATTTTTAATAAACTATATAATTAAGATAGACTTAAATAGATTTTTAAATCTATATTATTTAGCTACTTAGTTTTTATAGTTTAATATACCCTACTTAATAATAAGTATAAAGGTTATATTATTATAAATATTAAGAAACTTAATAAAATTATTTAATCTAATACTTATCCCTTATTATTCTAAAGTAATATTATTACTATTATATCTAGTTATTAATATATTATAGTTATTAACTATATTTTATTCTTCTACTAATAATATATATAGCTAGAATATAGGTATTATTTAATAATTATTATATATTAAGGTTAAGAGATCTTTTAAGTTTTTATTATAAGTTATAAGAGCTTTATAGCCTATATCTAAAGGAAAATTAATAAGGTATTTTATTTATACTATAATTTTACTAAAGCCTATATTAATAATATTATAATTACGTCTAAGACTCTTAACAAACATATAGAGTACCTCTATAAGGTTTTCGCCCTATTTCTAGAGAAAGGAATTTCAGTTAAGCTGACGAAGTCTTATATTTTGGCATGTGTAAAACCTTTGCGAAAGCTTAGCATCTTTCCTTGTGCGCGCGCGCGTGTATTCCTTATAGAAATCTACACTACCTACTAATAACACCTTTTTCAAAATCTATTTTTTGACTATATAGGCAATTTTAAAGCTATAAAAGTCCTAATTATATTAATTCCTAATATTTTAGGTACTGTAACACGTCCTCTATCTAATACTTATATATATTATTAATAGTATCTTTAAGTCTAAGGTTATTACTTTATTATATATTTACTAGAAACTACCTACTATTACTGATAAGATTTATTACTATCCAGCGACTATATATAGGTAGGAAGTTAATATATAAAATTATAGCTACCTAAATCTATATTATCCTTTATTATATAGTTACTTATAATTTATTTATATTACTGTGAAGAATAGTGTCCTTAAGTATATATATTAATATCTCTAAATTTATTAAGATGAGCTAGTAATATTCTTAGTAAAAGAATAAAATATATATATATATAAATTAATTATTAGTTAGCTTCTTAAAAAAAGCTAACTAAGTTATAAAAAAGAAGAGTAGGTTAGTCCTTAAAATTAATTCTTATATATAGCTTAGTAAGCCTTTATATATAATATTATTACTAAATAACTTATATTTATTAATAAATCCTTATTTAAAACTTAGACTAGATAGTAATATCTAGCCTATAATTTTATTAGTTAAACTATTTAGTAGTAGGATAATATAAGATAAGATAATATTTAAAGTATCTTATTTATATATATTATTAATAGCTATCTTTTTTATACTAGGATTAAAAAAGGCTACTATAATAATAAGATATTTAGAGAGTAAATTATTAATAATTTTTTATTTTATTATAATACCTTTCTTAGCTATTATAGTATTATTATCTTAAATAATATTAATATCTATTTAAACTATAAGGTAAAATAAGCTATTAAAGATAAAGATATTCTTTTAAAGTTTCTTTCTCTCTACTTACCTAACTATAATCCTATTAAGCTTATATTTAGTATATTAAAAACTTAGATAATATACTATTTTAAATAACTATAGCCATAATTTAAAAGGGATTTTAAAGGATTTCTTTAGTATGTAATTAAGAATAGTAGATATAATTAGGTAGTAATATAATACTTTTAATATTATATTAATAGCTATTAATTTAAGGGGGATATTAAAGCGTATTATTAAGAGCTTACAATATAGGCAGAGAAGGAAAAATAATAATACTACTATATTCATAAATATAGAATTTTATGGCTTCAAAGTAGATTAAAAAGGTATTGTTAATAAGTAGTATAGATTTCTATAAAGATGCTAAGCTTTCGCAAAGGTTTTGCACATGCCAATTAAAGAAGTCCCCTCTAGGGAAAGGAAACCCTTAATAGGCCTACGCCCGCCGTACTTAACTTAAACTACCCTCTAAGATAGAATAGAAGGCTTTTAATACTCTATAAAAATTATTATTAAGGCCTATTATACTAATATATTTTAATAATAAGAGATACCTCTACCTTAATATAAATAAATTTAAGGAATTTAGGTTTAATATTTATATCTATTATCTTATTAATAATAAGATTAAGTTTATATTATTTTTTAATAAGTTATTTATTAAAGTAAAAAAATCCTATTAGCTAATAAAACTTAAAGTAACTAAACTTATCTAAATTCTAAAAAAAGTCTAGTATATAATAAAGTTTATAATAATATATATTCTAATAAACTATTTATCTATAATAGATATTATAACTTAAAAATTATTAAATATATTAATAATATAAAAGATAAATCTAAAATTAATTTATATATTTAAATTCTTCTAATAGTTTAACTTAAATATTAAATATAAGTTAAAGAAAAATAATATAGTCTTTAATATCCTATCTTATTTAATAAGCTTTAATAAGTCTAATTATCCTTTTATTAAGTTTAAATTTAATATATTATATTATATCTTTTATAATATAATACTAGTCTATTAATACACTACTATCCTTATTAAAATAAGTAAAAACTTTAAGAAAAAATTTTTTAAGAGATATAAAAAAAACCTAAGTTAAAAATAAATTAAGGAATAAATTTATAATAATAAAGAACTTAAAGAGTATATAATAAAGTTATATTTTGAAAAAGAAAAATCTCTAATATTAATAAAAATTTTTATTTATTATATTAATAAAATTACTAGTTATTAATATCTTTATATTCTACCTTTAATTATCTTTAATATCTTTAAGATTAAGTATAAAGATAATTATCTTAAGTTTATTTAATATTATAAGTATATTTCTTTATCTTAATATATTTATAGGTTATTTAAGGTTCTTTAAGAATATTTATAATACTACCTATAATATTAAGTTTTTTAGATATATTAATATCTTTTTTATAAAAATATAAAAGTTATTAAGTTATCTTTAATTTTATTTTATATTTTAGTAATAGATTTTATCTTAGACTTACCTCTTAATAAAGTTAAAGAGGATTATATTATAATTATTATATATAAATTTAATAAACTTATTATCCTATTTATTAATAAGATAATATATTTTATTAAAAATTAGGTATATTCTTTATTATAATAACTACTTTTAATTAACTAAGGGGTCCTTAAGGTTATTATCTCTAATAAGGACCCTAAATTCCTCTTAAAATTCTAATAAGAATTATTTGAATAATTTTATATTAAATTACTTTACTCTACTATATACTACCCTTAAATAGATAGTATAAGTAAAAGGATAAATTAAATTATAAAAATTTTATTATAATATTATATTTATATTTTAAAGGATTTTAATTTTTAGTTAAAGGTATTACTTAAGTTATAAATTATATTTAATAAATTATTATTAACTACTATAAAATAAACTTTATATAATATTATATATAGCTTTAAGCCTAATTAGGCTCTAAACCTTATAAAGATTAATTATAAAAAGGGTAATTTTAATATAAAGATAATTATTAGGAAAGAAGTAGTAGATATTATTACTTTTATTATAATAATATAAAAATACTACTATAATAGGAAGTACTAATTAACATTCTTTAAAGTTAATAATAAAGTATTTTTATATTTTTATAAAAGCTATAATATTTCTAMTATAATTATTATTAGAAAGAAGTATAGTTAGTAGTATATTAATCCTTTTAAAATTATTAATAAAATAAGTTATCTAGCCTATTAATTAAATATCTTTAAATATTAAAAGATATATAATATCTTTATTATTATTTAATTAAAACTTATACCTACTATTATAATAAATTCCTTTAATAAAAAATATCCTATATATTTCCCTTTAGTCTTTATTAAAGGAGATATTAATTAGTAGAAGTCTTACTATATAAAAAAGCTTCTTAATAAACATATAGTATATAGGGAATAAAAGATAATAATATAATACCTAGTATAATAAGAGGGCTTTAAGGCCTAATATAATAAGTAAATTATAATAGAGCTTTAACCTAATACTACTATTCTAATTAAGGACTATAAAGCTAGTTTATAAGGTTTATATTAAGCTAAATTAGTAACTATTTTAATTATATTTATTATTAATACTAAAGATCCTACTAAATATTGCCCTAGAAGGCCTTATAAGGAAGATATTCTTAAATAAGGTCCTAAATATCTTAAAAAGAAGAGATTAGAGGCTTAGTCTTTAATTACTTAAAAGATATACTTCTATTACTTAGAATATTCTATTATTTAAAAGATATATTTTATTACTTAAAGGATATATTTCTTTTACTTTTTATTTATTTAAAATATATACTTCTATTACTTAGAAGTATCTTAGAGGCCTTAAAGGTCTAATATATCTAGAAAATAGATTCTATTAGAAGGAAAAGACATAAGTTATATAATATTCTATTAAAAGATATATTTCTATTACTTAGAAGATAAGAGCGTCTTTATTTACTTTCTAGTAGGGGGTATATTGTCATGATATAGCCTTATGCCTAGTATTTCTGTCAAGGCGATGCCTTAACAGGCACATTAGGTCGGTTCCTAGGAACTATAGAAACATCATGTCACGTGGTGGACATGCATCTACTACTAAGGTAGGATGGATGGATGAGGTGTTGCTAATAAGYAGTGGTTTGTTGAATATAAATAAAGATGATGGAGCTGCAGTGCGCGCGGTGCTCGGTTATCTACTGAGTGGCTGACTAAGCACCTTGGCATCATCTGAGCATCATGACACATCATTAATTCATTACCTTACTAAAGACCTTATAACGTTGCAATATATATATAAAGGAGTAGTAATAAAATTATTTATAATATCTTAATAATCCTTCTCTAATTAAATTAATACTTTTATAATAGTTCTATTTTAATTATCTAAATAATATTAATAAAGTATTTTATATACTCTTAGAAAAAATATCTAGAGTCAAAAAATATCTATAATATTAATTAAAAAATAAGAGAAAAGGTTAGAAAGATGAAATAAATAATTTAATATCCTAAAATCTACTAAAAAAATAATATAAAAATATTATATAATACTTAAGTAACTTAATTTTTTTTAAATATATTTAAAAAGGTAAATTACTTTATATATTTATTACATAAAGACATGCATCTACTACTAAGGTAGAATAGATAGATAAGGTATTACTAATAAATAGTAAATTTAGTAAATATAATAAAGATAATAGAGCTATAATATATATAATACTTAGTTATCTACTTAGTAGTACTAGGCATGCCCTAGCCTTATACCCTAGCCCTAAGCTCTATAATAGCTCCATGATAATATTTATCTATAGTTTAAGTCTCTAAGTTATTATATAATTATCTAATAAAATAATAGGATTATTTACTATAATAAATAATATAGAAATAATAACTTTATCTTTCTTAATAAAAAGTATATTATTATTTAGCGCTTATAAATAATATATATATAAAAGATATATATAGAGGATATAATAAAATAATTAAAAAGAAAGAAATTAAAATATTAATAAAAATTTATTAATAAATTATGATAGTTATTAAGACCCTTACTTTTTACTTTATAATATAATAAATATATATAGTAACTATATTATATAATATATATTTATATAACTATAAAGCTAAATGAGCTAATAATTAGAATTATAATTACTTTATATTATAAATAGAAAAGCTCTTTCCCTTATATATTTATAAGGGTTTAAAGGTTTTTAATAAGTTTTTTAAAAAGTACCTACTATTAATATCTACTAATTAAGTATAATATATAGTTTTTAATAATAAGATTATTAAAAAAAGAAGGTAATTATTATATGATAAAGTAATAGCACTAAGTATTATATACTTTATATATAAGTATATTTACATTATATAAGGGCCTTTATATAATATTTACTTATTTAATATATAGTTAGAATAAGGGAGCTATCCCTTTCTTTCCTCCTTAAGAATTAGTTATATTCTATAGTCTATAATATATACTTAATCTTATATTAATATATATTCTATAATACTTATAATAAATTTTTAAAAAGAAAGTTTATTATCTAATTAATAAAGCTATTAGCTCTAAAATTAAATGAAGGGTTTTAAATATACATAAATAATTACTTAAATAAGCTTTTATTTAAGAGTTTAATAATCTCTTTTTATTAGTAAATCTAAAATAGCTTTTTTTCAGCCCTAAGGGCCCTAGGCTAGCCCTAGGAGMCTAGAGCTAAATTGTTACAGTACCAAGCGTCATATATCCAAATATCCACGATCTCTACGAATCAGTAGGGTCGCGTGCCTTTTGGCCCCTACGGGCATGATGGTCGACTGGGATGCAGGGTCGATCCGTCACATAAATAGTTAAATAGCTAGTTCTAAGAAAATTAAGGCTAGTATTATAAGTTCTTAGAGCTTTTAAAACTAATTTAGAACTAAAAAGAAAATCTTTTTATAATATCTATAATAACTTTTAGAATAGTATTATAATCTAATTTAAAAATCTTTAAAGTTTAAATATACTCCTTTAGAGCTTAGATATAACTTATAAAATATTTTATTTATCTTATTTATTTTATTTATTTTATTTAT